>CAMPDV010001913.1:0-85897 GCA_946699065.1 Loxodes magnus | reverse complement strand
GTTTTAAAGAGTATGCTATCTGATAAAAGAAGTATTTAGAAAAGTGAAGAAGTAAAGTAAGAAAAGAAGATAGAATTTCAGTTTTAAGGAGTATGCTTTGTGAATTATTAAGTATTTAGGAGTGAAGAAGTAAAGTAAGAAAAGAAGATAGAAGTTCAGTTTTAAGGAGTATTCTTTTAGTCAAAAGTAATAATTATTTAGAAAAGTGAAGAAGTAAAGTAAGAAAAGAAGATAGAAGTTCAGTTTTAAGAAGTATGCTTTGTGAATTATTAAGTATTTAGAAAAGTGAAGAAGTAAAGTAAGAAAAGAAGAAAGAAGTACAGTTTTAAGAAGTATGCTTTGTGAAGTAATAAGTATTTAGAAAAGTGAAGAAGTAAAGTAAGAAAAGAAGATAGAAGTTCAGTTTTAAGAAGTATGCTTTGAGAAGTAATAAGTATTTAGAAAAGTTAAGAAGTAAAGTAAGAAAAGAAGATAGAAGTTCAGTTTAAGAAGTATTCTTTTAGTCAAAAGTAATTTGTATTTAGAAAAGTGAAGAAGTAAAGTAAGAAAAGAAGATAGAGTTTCAGTTTTAAGGAGTATGCTTTGAGAAGTAATAAGTATTTAGAAAAGTGAAGAAGTAAAGTAAGAAGATAGAATTTAAGTTTTAAGGAGTATGCCTTGAGAAGTAATAAGTATTTTAAAAGTGAAGAAGTAAAGTAAGAAAAGAAGATAGAGTTTCAGTTTTAAGGAGTATGCTTTGAGAAGTAATAAGTATTTAGAAAAGTGAAGAAGTAAAGTAAGAAAAGAAGATAGAAGTAAAGTTTTAAGGAGTATTCTTTTAGTCAAAAGTAATTTGTATTTAGAAAAGTGAAGAAGTAAAGTAAGAAAAGAAGATAGAAGTTCAGTTTTAAGAAGTATGCTTTGAGAAGTAATAAGTATTTAGAAAAGTTAAGAAGTAAAGTAAGAAAAGAAGATAGAAGTTCAGTTTTAAAGAGTATGCTTTGAGAAGTATTAAGTATTTAGAAAAGTGAAGAATTAAAGTAAGAAAAGAAGATAGAAGTTCAGTTTTAAGAAGTATGCTTTGAGAAGTAATATGTATTTAGAAAAGTGAAGAAGTAAATTAAGAAAAGAAGATAGAAGTTCAGTTTTAAGGAGTATTCTTTTAGTCAAAAGTAATATGTATTTAGAAAAGTGAAGAAGTAAAGTAAGAAAAGAAGATAGAAGTTCAGTTTTAAGAAGTATGCTTTGTGAAGTAATAAGTATTTAGAAAAGTGAAGAAGTAAAGTAAGAAAAGAAGATAGAAGTACAGTTTTAAGAAGTATGCTTTGTGAATTATTAAGTATTTAGAAAAGTGAAGAAGTAAAGTAAGAAAAGAAGATAGAAGTACAGTTTTAAGAAGTATGCTTTGAGAAGTAATAAGTATTTAGAAAAGTGAAGAATTAAAGTAAGAAAAGAAGATAGAAGTTCAGTTTTAAGAAGTATGCTTTGAGAAGTAATAAGTATTTAGAAAAGTGAAGAAGTAAAGTAAGAAAAGAAGATAGAAGTTCAGTTTTAAGAAGTATGCTTTGTGAATTATTAAGTATTTAGAAAAGTGAAGAAGTAAAGTAAGAAAAGAAGAAAGAAATACAGTTTTAAGAAGTATGCTTTGTGAAGTATTAAGTATTTAGAAAAGTGAAGAAGTAAAGTAAGAAAAGAAGATAGAGTTTCAGTTTTAAGGAGTATGCTTTGAGAAGTAATAAGTATTTAGAAAAGTGAAGAAGTAAAGTAAGAAGATAGAATTTAAGTTTTAAGGAGTATGCCTTGAGAAGTAATAAGTATTTTAAAAGTGAAGAAGTAAAGTAAGAAAAGAAGATAGAGTTTCAGTTTTAAGGAGTATGCTTTGAGAAGTAATAAGTATTTAGAAAAGTTAAGAAGTAAAGTAAGAAAAGAAGATAGAAGTAAAGTTTTAAGGAGTATTCTTTTAGTCAAAAGTAATTTGTATTTAGAAAAGTGAAGAAGTAAAGTAAGAAAAGAAGATAGAAGTAAAGTTTTAAGGAGTATGCTTTGAGAATTATTAAGTATTTAGAAAAGTGAAGAAGTAAAGTAAGAAAAGAAGATAGAAGTTCAGTTTTAAAGAGTATGCTTTGAGAAGTATTAAGTATTTAGAAAAGTGAAGAATTAAAGTAAGAAAAGAAGATAGAAGTTCAGTTTTAAGAAGTATGCTTTGAGAAGTAATATGTATTTAGAAAAGTGAAGAAGTAAAGTAAGAAAAGAAGATAGAATTTCAGTTTTAAGGAGTATGCTTTGTGTATTATTAAGTATTTAGAGAAGTGAAGAAGTAAAGTAAGAAAAGAAGATAGAAGATCAGTTTTAAGGAGTATTCTTTTAGTCAAAAGTAATTTGTATTTAGAAAAGTGAAGAAGTAAAGTAAGAAAAGAAGATAGAAGTTCAGTTTTAAGAAGTATGCTTTGTGAATTATTAAGTATTTAGAAAAGTGAAGAAGTAAAGTAAGAAAAGAAGATAGAATTTCAGTTTTAAGAAGTATGCTTTGATAAGTAATAAGTATTTAGAAAAGTGAAGAAGTAAAGTAAGAAAAGAAGATAGAAGTTCAGTTTTAAGAAGTATGCTTTGTGAATTATTAAGTATTTAGAAAAGTGAAGAAGTAAAGTAAGAAAAGAAGAAAGAAGTTCAGTTTTAAGGAGTATTCTTTTAGTCAAAAGTAATTTGTATTTAGAAAAGTGAAGAAGTAAATTAAGAAAAGAAGATAGAAGTTCAGTTTTAAGGAGTATTCTTTTAGTCAAAAGTAATAAGTATTTAGAAAAGTGAAGAAGTAAAGTAAGAAAAGAAGATAGAAGTTCAGTTTTAAGAAGTATGCTTTGTTAATTATTAAGTATTTAGAAAAGTGAAGAAGTAAAGTAAGAAAAGAAGATAGAAGTTCAGTTTTAAGAAGTATGCTTTGTGAATTATTAAGTATTTAGAAAAGTGAAGAAGTAAAGTAAGAAAAGAAGATAGAAGTTCAGTTTTAAGAAGTATGCTTTGTGAAGTAATAAGTATTTAGAAAAGTGAAGAAGTAAAGTAAGAAAAGAAGATAGAAGTACAGTTTTAAGAAGTATGCTTTGTGAATTATTAAGTATTTAGAAAAGTGAAGAAGTAAAGTAAGAAAAGAAGATAGAAGTACAGTTTTAAGGAGTATTCTTTTAGTCAAAAGTAATAAGTATTTAGAAAAGTGAAGAAGTAAATTAAGAAAAGAAGATAGAATTTCAGTTTTAAGTAGTATGTTTTGAGAAGTATTAAGTATTTAGAAAAGTGAAGAAGTAAAGTAAGAAAAGAAGATAGAAGTTCAGTTTTAAGAAATATGCTTTGTGAATTATTAAGTATTTAGAAAAGTGAAGAAGTAAAGTAAGAAAAGAAGATAGAATTTCAGATTTAAGAAGTATGCTTTGAGAAGTAATATGTATTTAGAAAAGTTAAGAAGTAAAGTAAGAAAAGAAGAAAGAAGTACAGTTTTAAGAAGTATGCTTTGAGAAGTAATATGTATTTAGAAAAGTGAAGAAGTAAATTAAGAAAAGAAGATAGAAGTTCAGTTTTAAGGAGTATTCTTTTAGTCAAAAGTAATATGTATTTAGAAAAGTGAAGAAGTAAAGTAAGAAAAGAAGAATGAAGTTCAGTTTTAAGAAGTATGCTTTGTGAATTATTAAGTATTTAGAAAAGTGAAGAAGTAAAGTAAGAAAAGAAGATAGAAGTTCAGTTTTAAGAAGTATGCTTTGAGAAGTAATAAGTATTTAGAAAAGTGAAGAAGTAAAGTAAGAAAAGAAGATAGAAGTTCAGTTTTAAGAAGTATGCTTTGTGAATTATTAAGTATTTAGAAAAGTGAAGAAGTAAAGTAAGAAAAGAAGATAGAATTTCAGTTTTAAGAAGTATGCTTTGAGAAGTAATAAGTATTTAGAAAAGTTAAGAAGTAAAGTAAGAAAAGAAGATAGAAGTTCAGTTTTAAGAAGTATGCTTTGAGAAGTAATAAGTATTTAGAAAAGTGAAGAAGTAAAGTAAGAAAAGAAGATAGAAGTTCAGTTTTAAGAAGTATGCTTTGAGAAGTGATAAGTATTTAGAAAAGTGAAGAAGTAAAGTAAGAAAAGAAGATAGAATTTCAGTTTTAAGAAGTATTCTTTTAGTCAAAAGTAATAATTATTTAGAAAAGTGAAGAAGTAAAGTAAGAAAAGAAGAAAGAAGTACAGTTTTAAGAAGTATGCTTTGTGAATTATTAAGTATTTAGAAAAGTGAAGAAGTAAAGTAAGAAAAGAAGATAGAAGTACAGTTTTAAGAAGTATGCTTTGAGAAGTATTAAGTATTTAGAAAAGTGAAGAATTAAAGTAAGAAAAGAAGATAGAAGTTCAGTTTTAAGAAGTATGCTTTGAGAAGTAATATGTATTTAGAAAAGTGAAGAAGTAAATTAAGAAAAGAAGATAGAAGTTCAGTTTTAAGAAGTATGCTTTGTGAATTATTAAGTATTTAGAAAAGTGAAGAAGTAAAGTAAGAAAAGAAGATAGAAGTTCAGTTTTAAGAAGTATGCTTTGTGAAGTAATAAGTATTTAGAAAAGTGAAGAAGTAAAGTAAGAAAAGAAGATAGAAGTACAGTTTTAAGAAGTATGCTTTGTGAATTATTAAGTATTTAGAAAAGTGAAGAAGTAAAGTAAGAAAAGAAGATAGAAGTACAGTTTTAAGAAGTATGCTTTGAGAAGTAATAAGTATTTAGAAAAGTGAAGAATTAAAGTAAGAAAAGAAGATAGAAGTTCAGTTTTAAGAAGTATGCTTTGAGAAGTAATAAGTATTTAGAAAAGTGAAGAAGTAAAGTAAGAAAAGAAGATAGAAGTTCAGTTTTAAGAAGTATGCTTTGTGAATTATTAAGTATTTAGAAAAGTGAAGAAGTAAAGTAAGAAAAGAAGAAAGAAATACAGTTTTAAGAAGTATGCTTTGTGAAGTATTAAGTATTTAGAAAAGTGAAGAAGTAAAGTAAGAAAAGAAGATAGAAATTCAGTTTTTAGTATGCTTTGAGAAGTAATAAGTATTTTGAAAAGTGAAAAAGTAAAGTAAGAAAAGAAGATAGAAGTTCAGTTTTAAGAAGTATTCTTTTAGTCAAAAGTAATAAGTATTTAGAAAAGTGAAGAAGTAAAGTAAGAAAAGAAGATAGAGTTTCAGTTTTAAGGAGTATGCTTTGAGAAGTAATAAGTATTTAGAAAAGTGAAGAAGTAAAGTAAGAAGATAGAATTTAAGTTTTAAGGAGTATGCCTTGAGAAGTAATAAGTATTTTAAAAGTGAAGAAGTAAAGTAAGAAAAGAAGATAGAGTTTCAGTTTTAAGGAGTATGCTTTGAGAAGTAATAAGTATTTAGAAAAGTTAAGAAGTAAAGTAAGAAAAGAAGATAGAAGTAAAGTTTTAAGGAGTATTCTTTTAGTCAAAAGTAATTTGTATTTAGAAAAGTGAAGAAGTAAAGTAAGAAAAGAAGATAGAAGTAAAGTTTTAAGGAGTATGCTTTGAGAATTATTAAGTATTTAGAAAAGTGAAGAAGTAAAGTAAGAAAAGAAGATAGAAGTTCAGTTTTAAAGAGTATGCTTTGAGAAGTATTAAGTATTTAGAAAAGTGAAGAATTAAAGTAAGAAAAGAAGATAGAAGTTCAGTTTTAAGAAGTATGCTTTGAGAAGTAATATGTATTTAGAAAAGTGAAGAAGTAAAGTAAGAAAAGAAGATAGAATTTCAGTTTTAAGGAGTATGCTTTGTGTATTATTAAGTATTTAGAGAAGTGAAGAAGTAAAGTAAGAAAAGAAGATAGAAGATCAGTTTTAAGGAGTATTCTTTTAGTCAAAAGTAATTTGTATTTAGAAAAGTGAAGAAGTAAAGTAAGAAAAGAAGATAGAAGTTCAGTTTTAAGAAGTATGCTTTGTGAATTATTAAGTATTTAGAAAAGTGAAGAAGTAAAGTAAGAAAAGAAGATAGAATTTCAGTTTTAAGAAGTATGCTTTGATAAGTAATAAGTATTTAGAAAAGTGAAGAAGTAAAGTAAGAAAAGAAGATAGAAGTTCAGTTTTAAGAAGTATGCTTTGTGAATTATTAAGTATTTAGAAAAGTGAAGAAGTAAAGTAAGAAAAGAAGAAAGAAGTTCAGTTTTAAGGAGTATTCTTTTAGTCAAAAGTAATTTGTATTTAGAAAAGTGAAGAAGTAAATTAAGAAAAGAAGATAGAAGTTCAGTTTTAAGGAGTATTCTTTTAGTCAAAAGTAATAAGTATTTAGAAAAGTGAAGAAGTAAAGTAAGAAAAGAAGATAGAAGTTCAGTTTTAAGAAGTATGCTTTGTTAATTATTAAGTATTTAGAAAAGTGAAGAAGTAAAGTAAGAAAAGAAGATAGAAGTTCAGTTTTAAGAAGTATGCTTTGTGAATTATTAAGTATTTAGAAAAGTGAAGAAGTAAAGTAAGAAAAGAAGATAGAAGTTCAGTTTTAAGAAGTATGCTTTGTGAAGTAATAAGTATTTAGAAAAGTGAAGAAGTAAAGTAAGAAAAGAAGATAGAAGTACAGTTTTAAGAAGTATGCTTTGTGAATTATTAAGTATTTAGAAAAGTGAAGAAGTAAAGTAAGAAAAGAAGATAGAAGTACAGTTTTAAGGAGTATTCTTTTAGTCAAAAGTAATAAGTATTTAGAAAAGTGAAGAAGTAAATTAAGAAAAGAAGATAGAATTTCAGTTTTAAGTAGTATGTTTTGAGAAGTATTAAGTATTTAGAAAAGTGAAGAAGTAAAGTAAGAAAAGAAGATAGAAGTTCAGTTTTAAGAAATATGCTTTGTGAATTATTAAGTATTTAGAAAAGTGAAGAAGTAAAGTAAGAAAAGAAGATAGAATTTCAGTTTTAAGGAGTATGCTTTGTGTATTATTAAGTATTTAGAGAAGTGAAGAAGTAAAGTAAGAAAAGAAGATAGAAGATCAGTTTTAAGGAGTATTCTTTTAGTCAAAAGTAATTTGTATTTAGAAAAGTGAAGAAGTAAAGTAAGAAAAGAAGATAGAAGTTCAGTTTTAAGGAGTATTCTTTTAGTCAAAAGTAATATGTATTTAGAAAAGTGAAGAAGTAAAGTAAGAAAAGAAGAAAGAAGTTCAGTTTTAAGAAGTATGCTTTGTGAATTATTAAGTATTTAGAAAAGTGAAGAAGTAAAGTAAGAAAAGAAGATAGAAGTTCAGTTTTAAGAAGTATGCTTTGAGAAGTAATAAGTATTTAGAAAAGTGAAGAAGTAAAGTAAGAAAAGAAGATAGAAGTTCAGTTTTAAGAAGTATGCTTTGTGAATTATTAAGTATTTAGAAAAGTGAAGAAGTAAAGTAAGAAAAGAAGATAGAATTTCAGTTTTAAGAAGTATGCTTTGAGAAGTAATAAGTATTTAGAAAAGTTAAGAAGTAAAGTAAGAAAAGAAGATAGAAGTTCAGTTTTAAGAAGTATGCTTTGAGAAGTAATAAGTATTTAGAAAAGTGAAGAAGTAAAGTAAGAAAAGAAGATAGAAGTTCAGTTTTAAGAAGTATGCTTTGAGAAGTGATAAGTATTTAGAAAAGTGAAGAAGTAAAGTAAGAAAAGAAGATAGAATTTCAGTTTTAAGAAGTATTCTTTTAGTCAAAAGTAATAATTATTTAGAAAAGTGAAGAAGTAAAGTAAGAAAAGAAGAAAGAAGTACAGTTTTAAGAAGTATGCTTTGTGAATTATTAAGTATTTAGAAAAGTGAAGAAGTAAAGTAAGAAAAGAAGATAGAAGTACAGTTTTAAGAAGTATGCTTTGAGAAGTAATATGTATTTAGAAAAGTGAAGAAGTAAATTAAGAAAAGAAGATAGAAGTTCAGTTTTAAGGAGTATTCTTTTAGTCAAAAGTAATATGTATTTAGAAAAGTGAAGAAGTAAAGTAAGAAAAGAAGAAAGAAGTTCAGTTTTAAGAAGTATGCTTTGTGAAGTAATAAGTATTTAGAAAAGTGAAGAAGTAAAGTAAGAAAAGAAGATAGAAGTTCAGTTTTAAGAAGTATTCTTTTAGTCAAAAGTAATAAGTATTTAGAAAAGTGAAGAAGTAAAGTAAGAAAAGAAGATAGAAGTACAGTTTTAAGAAGTATGCTTTGAGAAGTAATATGTATTTAGAAAAGTGAAGAAGTAAATTAAGAAAAGAAGATAGAAGTTCAGTTTTAAGGAGTATTCTTTTAGTCAAAAGTAATAAGTATTTAGAAAAGTGAAGAAGTAAAGTAAGAAAAGAAGATAGAAGTTCAGTTTTAAAGAGTATGCTTTGAGAAGTAATATGTATTTAGAAAAGTGAAGAAGTAAAGTAAGAAAAGAAGATAGAAGTTCAGTTTTAAGGAGTATGCTTTGTGTATTATTAAGTATTTAGAAAAGTGAAGAAGTAAAGTAAGAAAAGAAGAAAGAAGTTCAGTTTTAAGGAGTATTCTTTTAGTCAAAAGTAATTTGTATTTAGAAAAGTGAAGAAGTAAATTAAGAAAAGAAGATAGAAGTTCAGTTTTAAGGAGTATTCTTTTAGTCAAAAGTAATAAGTATTTAGAAAAGTGAAGAAGTAAAGTAAGAAAAGAAGATAGAATTTCAGTTTTAAGAAGTATGCTTTGAGAAGTGATAAGTATTTAGAAAAGTGAAGAAGTAAAGTAAGAAAAGAAGATAGAAGTTCAGTTTTAAGAAGTATGCTTTGTGAATTATTAAGTATTTAGAAAAGTGAAGAAGTAAAGTAAGAAAAGAAGAAAGAAGTTCAGTTTTAAGGAGTATGCTTTGAGAAGTAATATGTATTTAGAAAAGTGAAGAAGTAAAGTAAGAAAAGAAGATAGAATTTCAGTTTTAAGGAGTATTCTTTTAGTCAAAAGTAATAAGTATTTTGAAAAGTGAAGAAGTAAAGTAAGAAAAGAAGATAGAAGTTCAGTTTTAAGAAGTATTCTTTTAGTCAAAAGTAATAAGTATTTAGAAAAGTGAAGAAGTAAAGTAAGAAAAGAAGATAGAAGTTCAGTTTTAAGAAGTATGCTTTGTGAATTATTAAGTATTTAGAAAAGTGAAGAAGTAAAGTAAGAAAAGAAGATAGAAGTACAGTTTTAAGAAGTATGCTTTGAGAAGTAATAAGTATTTAGAAAAGTGAAGAAGTAAAGTAAGAAAAGAAGATAGAAGTTCAGTTTTAAGAAGTATGCTTTGAGAAGTATTAAGTAATTAGAAAAGTGAAGAAGTAAAGTAAGAAAAGAAGATAGAATTTCAGTTTAAAGTAGTATGCTTTGTGAATTATTAAGTATTTAGAAAAGTGAAGAAGTAAAGTAAGAAAAGAAGATAGAATTTCAGTTTTAAGAAGTATGCTTTGAGAAGTAATATGTATTTAGAAAAGTGAAGAAGTAAAGTAAGAAAAGAAGATAGAATTTCAGTTTTAAGTAGTATGTTTTGAGAAGTATTAAGTATTTAGAAAAGTGAAGAAGTAAAGTAAGAAAAGAAGATAGAAGTTCAGTTTTAAGAAATATGCTTTGTGAATTATTAAGTATTTAGAAAAGTGAAGAAGTAAAGTAAGAAAAGAAGATAGAAGTTCAGTTTTAAGAAGTATGCTTTGAGAAGTAATATGTATTTAGAAAAGTTTAGAAGTAAAGTAAGAAAAGAAGATAGAATTTCAGTTTTAAGGAGTATGCTTTGTGAATTATTAAGTATTTAGAAAAGTGAAGAAGTAAAGTAAGAAAAGAAGATAGAAGTTCAGTTTTAAGAAGTATGCTTTGAGAAGTAATAAGTATTTAGAAAAGTTAAGAAGTAAAGTAAGAAAAGAAGATAGAAGTTCAGTTTTAAGAAGTATGCTTTGAGAAGTAATAAGTATTTAGAAAAGTGAAGAAGTAAAGTAAGAAAAGAAGATAGAAGTTCAGTTTTAAGAAGTATTCTTTTAGTCAAAAGTAATAATTATTTAGAAAAGTGAAGAAGTAAAGTAAGAAAAGAAGATAGAATTTCAGTTTTAAGAAGTATTCTTTTAGTCAAAAGTAATAATTATTTAGAAAAGTGAAGAAGTAAAGTAAGAAAAGAAGAAAGAAGTACAGTTTTAAGAAGTATGCTTTGTGAATTATTAAGTATTTAGAAAAGTGAAGAAGTAAAGTAAGAAAAGAAGATAGAAGTACAGTTTTAAGAAGTATGCTTTGAGAAGTAATATGTATTTAGAAAAGTGAAGAAGTAAATTAAGAAAAGAAGATAGAAGTTCAGTTTTAAGGAGTATTCTTTTAGTCAAAAGTAATTTGTATTTAGAAAAGTGAAGAAGTAAATTAAGAAAAGAAGATAGAAGTTCAGTTTTAAGGAGTATTCTTTTAGTCAAAAGTAATAAGTATTTAGAAAAGTGAAGAAGTAAAGTAAGAAAAGAAGATAGAATTTCAGTTTTAAGGAGTATTCTTTTAGTCAAAAGTAATAAGTATTTAGAAAAGTGAAGAAGTAAAGTAAGAAAAGAAGATAGAAGTTCAGTTTTAAGAAGTATGCTTTGAGAAGTATTAAGTAATTAGAAAAGTGAAGAAGTAAAGTAAGAAAAGAAGATAGAATTTCAGTTTAAAGTAGTATGCTTTGTGAATTATTAAGTATTTAGAAAAGTGAAGAAGTAAAGTAAGAAAAGAAGATAGAATTTCAGTTTTAAGAAGTATGCTTTGAGAAGTAATATGTATTTAGAAAAGTGAAGAAGTAAAGTAAGAAAAGAAGATAGAATTTCAGTTTTAAGTAGTATGTTTTGTGAATTATTAAGTATTTAGAAAAGTGAAGAAGTAAAGTAAGAAAAGAAGATAGAAGTTCAGTTTTAAGAAATATGCTTTGTGAATTATTAAGTATTTAGAAAAGTGAAGAAGTAAAGTAAGAAAAGAAGATAGAAGTTCAGTTTTAAGAAGTATGCTTTGAGAAGTAATATGTATTTAGAAAAGTTTAGAAGTAAAGTAAGAAAAGAAGAAAGAAGTACAGTTTTAAGAAGTATGCTTTGAGAAGTAATATGTATTTAGAAAAGTGAAGAAGTAAATTAAGAAAAGAAGATAGAAGTTCAGTTTTAAGAAGTATGCTTTGAGAAGTAATAAGTATTTAGAAAAGTGAAGAAGTAAAGTAAGAAAAGAAGATAGAATTTCAGTTTTAAGGAGTATGCTTTGTGAATTATTAAGTATTTAGAAAAGTGAAGAAGTAAAGTAAGAAAAGAAGATAGAATTTCAGTTTTAAGAAGTATGCTTTGAGAAGTAATAAGTATTTAGAAAAGTTAAGAAGTAAAGTAAGAAAAGAAGATAGAAGTTCAGTTTTAAGAAGTATGCTTTGAGAAGTAATAAGTATTTAGAAAAGTGAAGAAGTAAAGTAAGAAAAGAAGATAGAAGTTCAGTTTTAAGAAGTATTCTTTTAGTCAAAAGTAATAATTATTTAGAAAAGTGAAGAAGTAAAGTAAGAAAAGAAGATAGAATTTCAGTTTTAAGAAGTATTCTTTTAGTCAAAAGTAATAATTATTTAGAAAAGTGAAGAAGTAAAGTAAGAAAAGAAGAAAGAAGTACAGTTTTAAGAAGTATGCTTTGTGAATTATTAAGTATTTAGAAAAGTGAAGAAGTAAAGTAAGAAAAGAAGATAGAAGTACAGTTTTAAGAAGTATGCTTTGAGAAGTAATATGTATTTAGAAAAGTGAAGAAGTAAATTAAGAAAAGAAGATAGAAGTTCAGTTTTAAGGAGTATTCTTTTAGTCAAAAGTAATTTGTATTTAGAAAAGTGAAGAAGTAAATTAAGAAAAGAAGATAGAAGTTCAGTTTTAAGGAGTATTCTTTTAGTCAAAAGTAATAAGTATTTAGAAAAGTGAAGAAGTAAAGTAAGAAAAGAAGATAGAATTTCAGTTTTAAGGAGTATTCTTTTAGTCAAAAGTAATAAGTATTTAGAAAAGTGAAGAAGTAAAGTAAGAAAAGAAGATAGAAGTTCAGTTTTAAGAAGTATGCTTTGTGAATTATTAAGTATTTAGAAAAGTGAAGAAGTAAAGTAAGAAAAGAAGAAAGAAGTACAGTTTTAAGAAGTATGCTTTGTGAAGTAATAAGTATTTAGAAAAGTGAAGAAGTAAAGTAAGAAAAGAAGATAGAAGTTCAGTTTTAAGAAGTATGCTTTGTGAATTATTAAGTATTTAGAAAAGTGAAGAAGTAAAGTAAGAAAAGAAGATAGAATTTCAGTTTTAAGAAGTATGCTTTGAGAAGTAATAAGTATTTAGAAAAGTTAAGAAGTAAAGTAAGAAAAGAAGATAGAAGTTCAGTTTTAAGAAGTATGCTTTGAGAAGTAATAAGTATTTAGAAAAGTGAAGAAGTAAAGTAAGAAAAGAAGATAGAAGTTCAGTTTTAAGAAGTATGCTTTGAGAAGTAATATGTATTTAGAAAAGTGAAGAAGTAAATTAAGAAAAGAAGATAGAAGTTCAGTTTTAAGGAGTATTCTTTTAGTCAAAAGTAATATGTATTTAGAAAAGTGTAGAAGTAAAGTAAGAAAAGAAGATAGAAGTTCAGTTTTAAGAAGTATGCTTTGTGAAGTAATATGTATTTAGAAAAGTGAAGAAGTAAATTAAGAAAAGAAGATAGAAGTTCAGTTTTAAGAAGTATGCTTTGTGAATTATTAAGTATTTAGAAAAGTGAAGAAGTAAAGTAAGAAAAGAAGATAGAAGTTCAGTTTTAAGAAGTATGCTTTGAGAAGTAATAAGTATTTAGAAAAGTGAAGAAGTAAAGTAAGAAAAGAAGATAGAAGTTCAGTTTTAAGAAGTATGCTTTGAGAAGTAATAAGTATTTAGAAAAGTGAAGAAGTAAAGTAAGAAAAGAAGATAGAATTTCAGTTTTAAGGAGTATGCTTTGTGAATTATTAAGTA
Source organism: Loxodes magnus (assembly GCA_946699065.1). Taxonomy (NCBI): domain Eukaryota; phylum Ciliophora; class Karyorelictea; order Loxodida; family Loxodidae; genus Loxodes; species Loxodes magnus. The sequence continues at coordinate 73,095 of CAMPDV010001913.1, read as the reverse complement.
TTTTGAAAAGTGAAGAAGTAAAGTAAGAAAAGAAGATAGAAGTTCAGTTTTAAGGGGTATGCTTTGTGAATTATTAAGTATTTAGAAAAGTGAAGAAGTAAAGTAAGAAAAGAAGATAGAAGTTCAGTTTTAAGAAGTATGCTTTGAGAAGTAATAAGTATTTAGAAAAGTGAAGAAGTAAAGTAAGAAAAGAAGATAGAAGTTCAGTTTTAAGAAGTATGCTTTGTGAATTATTAAGTATTTAGAAAAGTGAAGAAGTAAAGTAAGAAAAGAAGATAGAATTTCAGTTTTAAGGAGTATTCTTTTAGTCAAAAGTAATTTGTATTTAGAAAAGTGAAGAAGTAAAGTAAGAAAAGAAGATAGAATTTCAGTTTTAAAGAGTATGCTTTGAGAAGTGATAAGTATTTAGAAAAGTGAAGAAGTAAAGTAAGAAAAGAAGATAGAATTTCAGTTTTAAGAAGTATGCTTTGAGAAGTGATAAGTATTTAGAAAAGTGAAGAAGTAAAGTAAGAAAAGAAGAGAGAATTTCAGTTTTTATGAGTATTCTTTTAGTCAAAAGTAATTTGTATTTAGAAAAGTGAAGAATTAAAGTAAGAAAAAAAGATAGAAGTTCAGTTTTAAGAAGTATGCTTTGAGAAGTAATAAGTATTTAGAAAAGTGAAGAAGTAAAGTAAGAAAAGAAGATAGAATTTCAGTTTTAAGGAGTATGCTTTGTGAATTATTAAGTATTTAGAAAAGTGAAGAAGTAAAGTAAGAAAAGAAGATAGAAGTTCAGTTTTAAGGGGTATGCTTTGTGAATTATTAAGTATTTAGAGAAGTGAAGAAGTAAAGTAAGAAAAAAAGATAGAATTTCAGTTTTAAGGAGTATTCTTTTAGTCAAAAGTAATGTGTATTTAGAAAAGTGAAGAAGTAAAGTAAGAAAAGAAGATAGAATTTAAGTTTTAAGGAGTATGACTTGAGAAGTATTAAGTATTTAGAAAAGTGAAGAAGTAAAGTAAGAAAAGAAGATAGAAGTTCAGTTTTAAGAAGTATGCTTTGAGAAGTATTAAGTATTTAGAAAAGTGAAGAAATAAAGTAAGAAAAGAAGATAGAAGTTCAGTTTTAAGAAGTATGCTTTGAGAAGTAATATGTATTTAGAAAAGTTAAGAAGTAAAGTAAGAAAAGAAGATAGAAGTACAGTTTTAAGGAGTATGCCTTGAGAAGTAATAAGTATTTAGAAAAGTGAAGAAGTAAAGTAAGAAAAGAAGATAGAAGTTCAGTTTTAAGAAGTATTCTTTTAGTCAAAAGTAATAAGTATTTAGAAAAGTGAAGAAGTAAAGTAAGAAAAGAAGATAGAAGTTCAGTTTTAAGAAGTATGCTTTGTGAATTATTAAGTATTTAGAAAAGTGAAGAAGTAAAGTAAGAAAAGAAGATAGAAGTACAGTTTTAAGAAGTATGCTTTGAGAAGTAATAAGTATTTAGAAAAGTGAAGAAGTAAAGTAAGAAAAGAAGATAGAAGTTCAGTTTTAAGAAGTATGCTTTGAGAAGTAATAAGTATTTAGAAAAGTGAAGAAGTAAATTAAGAAAAGAAGATAGAAGTTCAGTTTTAAGGAGTATCTTTGAGAAGTAATAAGTATTTAGAAAAGTTAAGAAGTAAAGTAAGAAAAGAAGATAGAAGTTCAGTTTTAAGAAGTATGCTTCTTTAAGTAATAAGTATTTAGAAAAGTGAAGAATTAAAGTAAGTAAAGAAGATAGAAGTTCAGTTTTAAGAAGTATGCTTTGAGAAGTAATAAGTATTTAGAAAAGTGAAGAAGTAAAGTAAGAAAAGAAGATAGAATTTCAGTTTTAAGAAGTATGCTTTGAGAAGTAATAAGTATTTAGAAAAGTGAAGAAGTAAAGTAAGAAAAGAAGATAGAAGTTCAGTTTTAAGAAGTATGCTTTGAGAAGTAATAAGTATTTAGAAAAGTGAAGAAGTAAATTAAGAAAAGAAGATAGAAGTTCAGTTTTAAGGAGTATCTTTGAGAAGTAATAAGTATTTAGAAAAGTTAAGAAGTAAAGTAAGAAAAGAAGATAGAAGTTCAGTTTTAAGAAGTATGCTTCTTTAAGTAATAAGTATTTAGAAAAGTGAAGAATTAAAGTAAGTAAAGAAGATAGAAGTTCAGTTTTAAGAAGTATGCTTTGAGAAGTAATAAGTATTTAGAAAAGTGAAGAAGTAAAGTAAGAAAAGAAGATAGAGTTTCAGTTTTAAGGAGTATGCTTTGAGAAGTAATATGTATTTAGAAAAGTGAAGAAGTAAAGTAAGAAAAGAAGATAGAATTTCAGTTTTAAGAAGTATGCTTTGAGAAGTAATAAGTATTTAGAAAAGTTAAGAAGTAAAGTAAGAAAAGAAGATAGAAGTTCAGTTTTAAGAAGTTTGCTTTGTGAATTATTAAGTATTTAGAAAAGTGAAGAAGTAAAGTAAGAAAAGAAGATAGAATTTCAGTTTTAAGAAGTATGCTTTGAGAAGTAATAAGTATTTAGAAAAGTGAAGAAGTAAAGTAAGAAAAGAAGATAGAAGTTCAGTTTTAAGAAGTATGCTTTGAGAAGTAATAAGTATTTAGAGAAGTGAAGAAGTAAAGTAAGAAAAGAAGATAGAAGTTCAGTTTTAAGAAGTATGCTTTGTGAATTATTAAGTATTTAGAAAAGTGAAGAAGTAAAGTAAGAAAAGAAGATAGAAGTTCAGTTTTAAGAAGTATGCTTTGAGAAGTAATAAGTATTTAGAAAAGTTAAGAAGTAAAGTAAGAAAAGAAGATAGAAGTTCAGTTTTAAGAAGTATGCTTTGAGAAGTAATAAGTATTTAGAAAAGTGAAGAAGTAAAGTAAGAAAAGAAGATAGAATTTCAGTTTTAAGGAGTATGCTTTGTGAATTATTAAGTATTTTGAAAAGTGAAGAAGTAAAGTAAGAAAAGAAGATAGAAGTTCAGTTTTAAGGGGTATGCTTTGTGAATTATTAAGTATTTAGAAAAGTGAAGAAGTAAAGTAAGAAAAGAAGATAGAAGTTCAGTTTTAAGAAGTATGCTTTGAGAAGTAATAAGTATTTAGAAAAGTGAAGAAGTAAAGTAAGAAAAGAAGATAGAAGTTCAGTTTTAAGAAGTATGCTTTGTGAATTATTAAGTATTTAGAAAAGTGAAGAAGTAAAGTAAGAAAAGAAGATAGAATTTCAGTTTTAAGGAGTATTCTTTTAGTCAAAAGTAATTTGTATTTAGAAAAGTGAAGAAGTAAAGTAAGAAAAGAAGATAGAAGTTCAGTTTTAAGGAGTATTCTTTTAGTCAAAAGTAATATGTATTTAGAAAAGTTAAGAAGTAAAGTAAGAAAAGAAGATAGAAGTTCAGTTTTAAGAAGTATGCTTTGTGAATTATTAAGTATTTAGAAAAGTGAAGAAGTAAAGTAAGAAAAGAAGATAGAATTTCAGTTTTAAGAAGTATGCTTTGAGAAGTGATAAGTATTTAGAAAAGTGAAGAAGTAAAGTAAGAAAAGAAGATAGAATTTCAGTTTTAAGGAGTATGCTTTGTGAATTATTAAGTATTTAGAGAAGTGAAGAAGTAAAGTAAGAAAAGAAGATAGAAGTTCAGTTTTAAGAAGTATGCTTTGTGAATTATTAAGTATTTAGAAAAGTGAAGAAGTAAAGTAAGAAAAGAAGATAGAAGTTCAGTTTTAAGAAGTATGCTTTGAGAAGTAATAAGTATTTAGAAAAGTGAAGAAGTAAAGTAAGAAAAGAAGATAGAAGTACAGTTTTAAGAAGTATGCTTTGAGAAGTAATATGTATTTAGAAAAGTGAAGAAGTAAATTAAGAAAAGAAGATAGAAGTTCAGTTTTAAGGAGTATTCTTTTAGTCAAAAGTAATATGTATTTAGAAAAGTGAAGAAGTAAAGTAAGAAAAGAAGATAGAAGTTCAGTTTTAAGGGGTATGCTTTGTGAATTATTAAGTATTTAGAAAAGTGAAGAAGTAAAGTAAGAAAAGAAGATAGAAGTTCAGTTTTAAGAAGTATGCTTTGAGAAGTAATAAGTATTTAGAAAAGTGAAGAAGTAAAGTAAGAAAAGAAGATAGAAGTTCAGTTTTAAGAAGTATGCTTTGTGAATTATTAAGTATTTAGAAAAGTGAAGAAGTAAAGTAAGAAAAGAAGATAGAATTTCAGTTTTAAGGAGTATCTTTGAGAAGTAATAAGTATTTAGAAAAGTGAAGAAGTAAAGTAAGAAAAGAAGATAGAAGTTCAGTTTTAAGAAGTATGCTTTGAGAAGTGATAAGTATTTAGAAAAGTGAAGAAGTAAAGTAAGAAAAGAAGATAGAAGTTCAGTTTTAAGGAGTATCTTTGAGAAGTAATAAGTATTTAGAAAAGTTAAGAAGTAAAGTAAGAAAAGAAGATAGAAGTTCAGTTTTAAGAAGTATGCTTCTTTAAGTAATAAGTATTTAGAAAAGTGAAGAATTAAAGTAAGAAAAGAAGATAGAAGTTCAGTTTTAAGAAGTATGCTTTGAGAAGTAATAAGTATTTAGAAAAGTGAAGAAGTAAAGTAAGAAAAGAAGATAGAGTTTCAGTTTTAAGGAGTATGCTTTGTGAATTATTAAGTATTTAGAGAAGTGAAGAAGTAAAGTAAGAAAAGAAGATAGAAGTTCAGTTTTAAGAAGTATGCTTTGAGAAGTAATAAGTATTTAGAAAAGTTAAGAAGTAAAGTAAGAAAAGAAGATAGAAGTTCAGTTTTAAGAAGTATGCTTTGAGAAGTAATAAGTATTTAGAGAAGTGAAGAAGTAAAGTAAGAAAAGAAGATAGAAGTTCAGTTTTAAGGAGTATGCTTTGTGAATTATTAAGTATTTAGAGAAGTGAAGAAGTAAAGTAAGAAAAGAAGATAGAATTTCAGTTTTAAGGAGTATGCTTTGTGAAGTAATAAGTATTTAGAAAAGTGAAGAAGTAAAGTAAGAAAAGAAGATAGAAGTTCAGTTTTAAGAAGTATGCTTTGAGAAGTGATAAGTATTTAGAAAAGTGAAGAAGTAAAGTAAGAAAAGAAGATAGAAGTTCAGTTTTAAGAAGTATGCTTTGAGAAGTATTAAGTATTTAGAAAAGTGAAGAAATAAAGTAAGAAAAGAAGATAGAATTTCAGTTTTAAGAAGTATGCTTTGTGAATTATTAAGTATTTAGAAAAGTGAAGAAGTAAAGTAAGAAAAGAAGATAGAAGTTCAGTTTTAAGGAGTATTCTTTTAGTCAAAAGTAATATGTATTTAGAAAAGTGAAGAAGTAAAGTAAGAAAAGAAGATAGAAGTACAGTTTTAAGGAGTATTCTTTGAGAAGTAATATGTATTTAGAAAAGTGAAGAAGTAAAGTAAGAAAAGAAGATAGAAGTTCAGTTTTAAGGAGTATTCTTTTAGTCAAAAGTAATATGTATTTAGAAAAGTGAAGAAGTAAAGTAAGAAAAGAAGATAGAAGTACAGTTTTAAGGAGTATTCTTTGAGAAGTAATATGTATTTAGAAAAGTGAAGAAGTAAAGTAAGAAAAGAAGATAGAAGTTCAGTTTTAAGGAGTATTCTTTGTGAATTATTAAGTATTTAGAAAAGTGAAGAAGTAAAGTAAGAAAAGAAGATAGAAGTTCAGTTTTAAGAAGTATGCTTTGAGAAGTAATAAGTATTTAGAAAAGTGAAGAAGTAAAGTAAGAAAAGAAGATAGAAGTTCAGTTTTAAGAAGTATGCTTTGAGAAGTAATAAGTATTTAGAAAAGTGAAGAAGTAAAGTAAGAAAAGAAGATAGAATTTCAGTTTTAAGGAGTATGCTTTGTGAATTATTAAGTATTTAGAAAAGTGAAGAAGTAAAGTAAGAAAAGAAGATAGAAGTTCAGTTTTAAGGGGTATGCTTTGTGAATTATTAAGTATTTAGAGAAGTGAAGAAGTAAAGTAAGAAAAGAAGATAGAAGTTCAGTTTTAAGAAGTATGCTTTGAGAAGTGATAAGTATTTAGAAAAGTGAAGAAGTAAAGTAAGAAAAGAAGATAGAATTTCAGTTTTAAGAAGTATTCTTTTAGTCAAAAGTAATAATTATTTAGAAAAGTGAAGAAGTAAAGTAAGAAAAGAAGAAAGAAGTACAGTTTTAAGAAGTATGCTTTGTGAATTATTAAGTATTTAGAAAAGTGAAGAAGTAAAGTAAGAAAAGAAGATAGAAGTACAGTTTTAAGAAGTATGCTTTGAGAAGTAATATGTATTTAGAAAAGTGAAGAAGTAAATTAAGAAAAGAAGATAGAAGTTCAGTTTTAAGGAGTATTCTTTTAGTCAAAAGTAATATGTATTTAGAAAAGTGAAGAAGTAAAGTAAGAAAAGAAGAAAGAAGTACAGTTTTAAGAAGTATGCTTTGTGAAGTAATAAGTATTTAGAAAAGTGAAGAAGTAAAGTAAGAAAAGAAGATAGAAGTTCAGTTTTAAGAAGTATTCTTTTAGTCAAAAGTAATAAGTATTTAGAAAAGTGAAGAAGTAAAGTAAGAAAAGAAGATAGAGTTTCAGTTTTAAGGAGTATGCCTTGAGAAGTAATAAGTATTTAGAAAAGTGAAGAAGTAAAGTAAGAAAAGAAGATAGAGTTTCAGTTTTAAAGAGTATGCTTTGAGAAATAATATGTATTTAGAAAAGTGAAGAAGTAAAGTAAGAAAAGAAGATAGAATTTCAGTTTTAAGAAGTATGCTTTGAGAAGTAATAAGTATTTATAAAAGTGAAGAAGTAAAGTAAGAAAAGAAGATAGAAATACAGTTTTAAGAAGTATGCTTTGTGAAGTATTAAGTATTTAGAAAAGTGAAGAAGTAAAGTAAGAAAAGAAGATAGAAATTCAGTTTTTAGTATGCTTTGAGAAGTAATAAGTATTTTGAAAAGTGAAAAAGTAAAGTAAGAAAAGAAGATAGAAGTTCAGTTTTAAGAAGTATTCTTTTAGTCAAAAGTAATAAGTATTTAGAAAAGTGAAGAAGTAAAGTAAGAAAAGAAGATAGAGTTTCAGTTTTAAGGAGTATGCTTTGAGAAGTAATAAGTATTTAGAAAAGTGAAGAAGTAAAGTAAGAAGATAGAATTTAAGTTTTAAGGAGTATGCCTTGAGAAGTAATAAGTATTTTAAAAGTGAAGAAGTAAAGTAAGAAAAGAAGATAGAGTTTCAGTTTTAAGGAGTATGCTTTGAGAAGTAATAAGTATTTAGAAAAGTTAAGAAGTAAAGTAAGAAAAGAAGATAGAAGTAAAGTTTTAAGGAGTATTCTTTTAGTCAAAAGTAATTTGTATTTAGAAAAGTGAAGAAGTAAAGTAAGAAAAGAAGATAGAAGTAAAGTTTTAAGGAGTATGCTTTGAGAATTATTAAGTATTTAGAAAAGTGAAGAAGTAAAGTAAGAAAAGAAGATAGAAGTTCAGTTTTAAAGAGTATGCTTTGAGAAGTATTAAGTATTTAGAAAAGTGAAGAATTAAAGTAAGAAAAGAAGATAGAAGTTCAGTTTTAAGAAGTATGCTTTGAGAAGTAATATGTATTTAGAAAAGTGAAGAAGTAAAGTAAGAAAAGAAGATAGAATTTCAGTTTTAAGGAGTATGCTTTGTGTATTATTAAGTATTTAGAGAAGTGAAGAAGTAAAGTAAGAAAAGAAGATAGAAGATCAGTTTTAAGGAGTATTCTTTTAGTCAAAAGTAATTTGTATTTAGAAAAGTGAAGAAGTAAAGTAAGAAAAGAAGATAGAAGTTCAGTTTTAAGAAGTATGCTTTGTGAATTATTAAGTATTTAGAAAAGTGAAGAAGTAAAGTAAGAAAAGAAGATAGAATTTCAGTTTTAAGAAGTATGCTTTGATAAGTAATAAGTATTTAGAAAAGTGAAGAAGTAAAGTAAGAAAAGAAGATAGAAGTTCAGTTTTAAGAAGTATGCTTTGTGAATTATTAAGTATTTAGAAAAGTGAAGAAGTAAAGTAAGAAAAGAAGAAAGAAGTTCAGTTTTAAGGAGTATTCTTTTAGTCAAAAGTAATTTGTATTTAGAAAAGTGAAGAAGTAAATTAAGAAAAGAAGATAGAAGTTCAGTTTTAAGGAGTATTCTTTTAGTCAAAAGTAATAAGTATTTAGAAAAGTGAAGAAGTAAAGTAAGAAAAGAAGATAGAAGTTCAGTTTTAAGAAGTATGCTTTGTTAATTATTAAGTATTTAGAAAAGTGAAGAAGTAAAGTAAGAAAAGAAGATAGAAGTTCAGTTTTAAGAAGTATGCTTTGTGAATTATTAAGTATTTAGAAAAGTGAAGAAGTAAAGTAAGAAAAGAAGATAGAAGTTCAGTTTTAAGAAGTATGCTTTGTGAAGTAATAAGTATTTAGAAAAGTGAAGAAGTAAAGTAAGAAAAGAAGATAGAAGTACAGTTTTAAGAAGTATGCTTTGTGAATTATTAAGTATTTAGAAAAGTGAAGAAGTAAAGTAAGAAAAGAAGATAGAAGTACAGTTTTAAGGAGTATTCTTTTAGTCAAAAGTAATAAGTATTTAGAAAAGTGAAGAAGTAAATTAAGAAAAGAAGATAGAATTTCAGTTTTAAGTAGTATGTTTTGAGAAGTATTAAGTATTTAGAAAAGTGAAGAAGTAAAGTAAGAAAAGAAGATAGAAGTTCAGTTTTAAGAAATATGCTTTGTGAATTATTAAGTATTTAGAAAAGTGAAGAAGTAAAGTAAGAAAAGAAGATAGAATTTCAGATTTAAGAAGTATGCTTTGAGAAGTAATATGTATTTAGAAAAGTTAAGAAGTAAAGTAAGAAAAGAAGAAAGAAGTACAGTTTTAAGAAGTATGCTTTGAGAAGTAATATGTATTTAGAAAAGTGAAGAAGTAAATTAAGAAAAGAAGATAGAAGTTCAGTTTTAAGGAGTATTCTTTTAGTCAAAAGTAATATGTATTTAGAAAAGTGAAGAAGTAAAGTAAGAAAAGAAGAAAGAAGTTCAGTTTTAAGAAGTATGCTTTGTGAATTATTAAGTATTTAGAAAAGTGAAGAAGTAAAGTAAGAAAAGAAGATAGAAGTTCAGTTTTAAGAAGTATGCTTTGAGAAGTAATAAGTATTTAGAAAAGTGAAGAAGTAAAGTAAGAAAAGAAGATAGAAGTTCAGTTTTAAGAAGTATGCTTTGTGAATTATTAAGTATTTAGAAAAGTGAAGAAGTAAAGTAAGAAAAGAAGATAGAATTTCAGTTTTAAGAAGTATGCTTTGAGAAGTAATAAGTATTTAGAAAAGTTAAGAAGTAAAGTAAGAAAAGAAGATAGAAGTTCAGTTTTAAGAAGTATGCTTTGAGAAGTAATAAGTATTTAGAAAAGTGAAGAAGTAAAGTAAGAAAAGAAGATAGAAGTTCAGTTTTAAGAAGTATGCTTTGAGAAGTGATAAGTATTTAGAAAAGTGAAGAAGTAAAGTAAGAAAAGAAGATAGAATTTCAGTTTTAAGAAGTATTCTTTTAGTCAAAAGTAATAATTATTTAGAAAAGTGAAGAAGTAAAGTAAGAAAAGAAGAAAGAAGTACAGTTTTAAGAAGTATGCTTTGTGAATTATTAAGTATTTAGAAAAGTGAAGAAGTAAAGTAAGAAAAGAAGATAGAAGTACAGTTTTAAGAAGTATGCTTTGAGAAGTAATATGTATTTAGAAAAGTGAAGAAGTAAATTAAGAAAAGAAGATAGAAGTTCAGTTTTAAGGAGTATTCTTTTAGTCAAAAGTAATATGTATTTAGAAAAGTGAAGAAGTAAAGTAAGAAAAGAAGAAAGAAGTACAGTTTTAAGAAGTATGCTTTGTGAAGTAATAAGTATTTAGAAAAGTGAAGAAGTAAAGTAAGAAAAGAAGATAGAAGTTCAGTTTTAAGAAGTATTCTTTTAGTCAAAAGTAATAAGTATTTAGAAAAGTGAAGAAGTAAAGTAAGAAAAGAAGATAGAAGTACAGTTTTAAGAAGTATGCTTTGAGAAGTAATATGTATTTAGAAAAGTGAAGAAGTAAATTAAGAAAAGAAGATAGAAGTTCAGTTTTAAGGAGTATTCTTTTAGTCAAAAGTAATAAGTATTTAGAAAAGTGAAGAAGTAAAGTAAGAAAAGAAGATAGAAGTTCAGTTTTAAAGAGTATGCTTTGAGAAGTAATATGTATTTAGAAAAGTGAAGAAGTAAAGTAAGAAAAGAAGATAGAAGTTCAGTTTTAAGGAGTATGCTTTGTGTATTATTAAGTATTTAGAAAAGTGAAGAAGTAAAGTAAGAAAAGAAGAAAGAAGTTCAGTTTTAAGGAGTATTCTTTTAGTCAAAAGTAATTTGTATTTAGAAAAGTGAAGAAGTAAATTAAGAAAAGAAGATAGAAGTTCAGTTTTAAGGAGTATTCTTTTAGTCAAAAGTAATAAGTATTTAGAAAAGTGAAGAAGTAAAGTAAGAAAAGAAGATAGAATTTCAGTTTAAGAAGTATGCTTTGAGAAGTGATAAGTATTTAGAAAAGTGAAGAAGTAAAGTAAGAAAAGAAGATAGAAGTTCAGTTTTAAGAAGTATGCTTTGTGAATTATTAAGTATTTAGAAAAGTGAAGAAGTAAAGTAAGAAAAGAAGAAAGAAGTTCAGTTTTAAGGAGTATGCTTTGAGAAGTAATATGTATTTAGAAAAGTGAAGAAGTAAAGTAAGAAAAGAAGATAGAATTTCAGTTTTAAGGAGTATTCTTTTAGTCAAAAGTAATAAGTATTTTGAAAAGTGAAGAAGTAAAGTAAGAAAAGAAGATAGAAGTTCAGTTTTAAGAAGTATTCTTTTAGTCAAAAGTAATAAGTATTTAGAAAAGTGAAGAAGTAAAGTAAGAAAAGAAGATAGAAGTTCAGTTTTAAGAAGTATGCTTTGTGAATTATTAAGTATTTAGAAAAGTGAAGAAGTAAAGTAAGAAAAGAAGATAGAAGTACAGTTTTAAGAAGTATGCTTTGAGAAGTAATAAGTATTTAGAAAAGTGAAGAAGTAAAGTAAGAAAAGAAGATAGAAGTTCAGTTTTAAGAAGTATGCTTTGAGAAGTATTAAGTAATTAGAAAAGTGAAGAAGTAAAGTAAGAAAAGAAGATAGAATTTCAGTTTAAAGTAGTATGCTTTGTGAATTATTAAGTATTTAGAAAAGTGAAGAAGTAAAGTAAGAAAAGAAGATAGAATTTCAGTTTTAAGAAGTATGCTTTGAGAAGTAATATGTATTTAGAAAAGTGAAGAAGTAAAGTAAGAAAAGAAGATAGAATTTCAGTTTTAAGTAGTATGTTTTGAGAAGTATTAAGTATTTAGAAAAGTGAAGAAGTAAAGTAAGAAAAGAAGATAGAAGTTCAGTTTTAAGAAATATGCTTTGTGAATTATTAAGTATTTAGAAAAGTGAAGAAGTAAAGTAAGAAAAGAAGATAGAAGTTCAGTTTTAAGAAGTATGCTTTGAGAAGTAATATGTATTTAGAAAAGTTTAGAAGTAAAGTAAGAAAAGAAGAAAGAAGTACAGTTTTAAGAAGTATGCTTTGAGAAGTAATATGTATTTAGAAAAGTGAAGAAGTAAATTAAGAAAAGAAGATAGAAGTTCAGTTTTAAGAAGTATGCTTTGAGAAGTAATAAGTATTTAGAAAAGTGAAGAAGTAAAGTAAGAAAAGAAGATAGAATTTCAGTTTTAAGGAGTATGCTTTGTGAATTATTAAGTATTTAGAAAAGTGAAGAAGTAAAGTAAGAAAAGAAGATAGAAGTTCAGTTTTAAGAAGTATGCTTTGAGAAGTAATAAGTATTTAGAAAAGTTAAGAAGTAAAGTAAGAAAAGAAGATAGAAGTTCAGTTTTAAGAAGTATGCTTTGAGAAGTAATAAGTATTTAGAAAAGTGAAGAAGTAAAGTAAGAAAAGAAGATAGAAGTTCAGTTTTAAGAAGTATTCTTTTAGTCAAAAGTAATAATTATTTAGAAAAGTGAAGAAGTAAAGTAAGAAAAGAAGATAGAATTTCAGTTTTAAGAAGTATTCTTTTAGTCAAAAGTAATAATTATTTAGAAAAGTGAAGAAGTAAAGTAAGAAAAGAAGAAAGAAGTACAGTTTTAAGAAGTATGCTTTGTGAATTATTAAGTATTTAGAAAAGTGAAGAAGTAAAGTAAGAAAAGAAGATAGAAGTACAGTTTTAAGAAGTATGCTTTGAGAAGTAATATGTATTTAGAAAAGTGAAGAAGTAAATTAAGAAAAGAAGATAGAAGTTCAGTTTTAAGGAGTATTCTTTTAGTCAAAAGTAATTTGTATTTAGAAAAGTGAAGAAGTAAATTAAGAAAAGAAGATAGAAGTTCAGTTTTAAGGAGTATTCTTTTAGTCAAAAGTAATAAGTATTTAGAAAAGTGAAGAAGTAAAGTAAGAAAAGAAGATAGAATTTCAGTTTTAAGGAGTATTCTTTTAGTCAAAAGTAATAAGTATTTAGAAAAGTGAAGAAGTAAAGTAAGAAAAGAAGATAGAAGTTCAGTTTTAAGAAGTATGCTTTGAGAAGTATTAAGTAATTAGAAAAGTGAAGAAGTAAAGTAAGAAAAGAAGATAGAATTTCAGTTTAAAGTAGTATGCTTTGTGAATTATTAAGTATTTAGAAAAGTGAAGAAGTAAAGTAAGAAAAGAAGATAGAATTTCAGTTTTAAGAAGTATGCTTTGAGAAGTAATATGTATTTAGAAAAGTGAAGAAGTAAAGTAAGAAAAGAAGATAGAATTTCAGTTTTAAGTAGTATGTTTTGAGAAGTATTAAGTATTTAGAAAAGTGAAGAAGTAAAGTAAGAAAAGAAGATAGAAGTTCAGTTTTAAGAAATATGCTTTGTGAATTATTAAGTATTTAGAAAAGTGAAGAAGTAAAGTAAGAAAAGAAGATAGAAGTTCAGTTTTAAGAAGTATGCTTTGAGAAGTAATATGTATTTAGAAAAGTTTAGAAGTAAAGTAAGAAAAGAAGAAAGAAGTACAGTTTTAAGAAGTATGCTTTGAGAAGTAATATGTATTTAGAAAAGTGAAGAAGTAAATTAAGAAAAGAAGATAGAAGTTCAGTTTTAAGAAGTATGCTTTGAGAAGTAATAAGTATTTAGAAAAGTGAAGAAGTAAAGTAAGAAAAGAAGATAGAATTTCAGTTTTAAGGAGTATGCTTTGTGAATTATTAAGTATTTAGAAAAGTGAAGAAGTAAAGTAAGAAAAGAAGATAGAATTTCAGTTTTAAGAAGTATGCTTTGAGAAGTAATAAGTATTTAGAAAAGTTAAGAAGTAAAGTAAGAAAAGAAGATAGAAGTTCAGTTTTAAGAAGTATGCTTTGAGAAGTAATAAGTATTTAGAAAAGTGAAGAAGTAAAGTAAGAAAAGAAGATAGAAGTTCAGTTTTAAGAAGTATTCTTTTAGTCAAAAGTAATAATTATTTAGAAAAGTGAAGAAGTAAAGTAAGAAAAGAAGATAGAATTTCAGTTTTAAGAAGTATTCTTTTAGTCAAAAGTAATAATTATTTAGAAAAGTGAAGAAGTAAAGTAAGAAAAGAAGAAAGAAGTACAGTTTTAAGAAGTATGCTTTGTGAATTATTAAGTATTTAGAAAAGTGAAGAAGTAAAGTAAGAAAAGAAGATAGAAGTACAGTTTTAAGAAGTATGCTTTGAGAAGTAATATGTATTTAGAAAAGTGAAGAAGTAAATTAAGAAAAGAAGATAGAAGTTCAGTTTTAAGGAGTATTCTTTTAGTCAAAAGTAATTTGTATTTAGAAAAGTGAAGAAGTAAATTAAGAAAAGAAGATAGAAGTTCAGTTTTAAGGAGTATTCTTTTAGTCAAAAGTAATAAGTATTTAGAAAAGTGAAGAAGTAAAGTAAGAAAAGAAGATAGAATTTCAGTTTTAAGGAGTATTCTTTTAGTCAAAAGTAATAAGTATTTAGAAAAGTGAAGAAGTAAAGTAAGAAAAGAAGATAGAAGTTCAGTTTTAAGAAGTATGCTTTGTGAATTATTAAGTATTTAGAAAAGTGAAGAAGTAAAGTAAGAAAAGAAGAAAGAAGTACAGTTTTAAGAAGTATGCTTTGTGAAGTAATAAGTATTTAGAAAAGTGAAGAAGTAAAGTAAGAAAAGAAGATAGAAGTTCAGTTTTAAGAAGTATGCTTTGTGAATTATTAAGTATTTAGAAAAGTGAAGAAGTAAAGTAAGAAAAGAAGATAGAATTTCAGTTTTAAGAAGTATGCTTTGAGAAGTAATAAGTATTTAGAAAAGTTAAGAAGTAAAGTAAGAAAAGAAGATAGAAGTTCAGTTTTAAGAAGTATGCTTTGAGAAGTAATAAGTATTTAGAAAAGTGAAGAAGTAAAGTAAGAAAAGAAGATAGAAGTTCAGTTTTAAGAAGTATGCTTTGAGAAGTAATATGTATTTAGAAAAGTGAAGAAGTAAATTAAGAAAAGAAGATAGAAGTTCAGTTTTAAGGAGTATTCTTTTAGTCAAAAGTAATATGTATTTAGAAAAGTGTAGAAGTAAAGTAAGAAAAGAAGATAGAAGTTCAGTTTTAAGAAGTATGCTTTGTGAATTATTAAGTATTTAGAAAAGTGAAGAAGTAAAGTAAGAAAAGAAGATAGAATTTCAGTTTTAAGAAGTATCTTTGAGAAGTAATAAGTATTTAGAAAAGTTAAGAAGTAAAGTAAGAAAAGAAGATAGAAGTTCAGTTTTAAGAAGTATGCTTTGTGAATTATTAAGTATTTAGAGAAGTGAAGAAGTAAAGTAAGAAAAGAAGATAGAAGTTCAGTTTTAAGAAGTATGCTTTGTGAATTATTAAGTATTTAGAAAAGTGAAGAAGTAAAGTAAGAAAAGAAGATAGAAGTTCAGTTTTAAGAAGTATGCTTTGAGAAGTAATAAGTATTTAGAAAAGTGAAGAAGTAAAGTAAGAAAAGAAGATAGAAGTTCAGTTTTAAGAAGTATGCTTTGAGAAGTAATAAGTATTTAGAAAAGTGAAGAAGTAAAGTAAGAAAAGAAGATAGAATTTCAGTTTTAAGGAGTATGCTTTGTGAATTATTAAGTATTTTGAAAAGTGAAGAAGTAAAGTAAGAAAAGAAGATAGAAGTTCAGTTTTAAGGGGTATGCTTTGTGAATTATTAAGTATTTAGAAAAGTGAAGAAGTAAAGTAAGAAAAGAAGATAGAAGTTCAGTTTTAAGAAGTATGCTTTGAGAAGTAATAAGTATTTAGAAAAGTGAAGAAGTAAAGTAAGAAAAGAAGATAGAAGTTCAGTTTTAAGAAGTATGCTTTGTGAATTATTAAGTATTTAGAAAAGTGAAGAAGTAAAGTAAGAAAAGAAGATAGAATTTCAGTTTTAAGGAGTATTCTTTTAGTCAAAAGTAATTTGTATTTAGAAAAGTGAAGAAGTAAAGTAAGAAAAGAAGATAGAATTTCAGTTTTAAAGAGTATGCTTTGAGAAGTGATAAGTATTTAGAAAAGTGAAGAAGTAAAGTAAGAAAAGAAGATAGAATTTCAGTTTTAAGAAGTATGCTTTGAGAAGTGATAAGTATTTAGAAAAGTGAAGAAGTAAAGTAAGAAAAGAAGAGAGAATTTCAGTTTTTATGAGTATTCTTTTAGTCAAAAGTAATTTGTATTTAGAAAAGTGAAGAATTAAAGTAAGAAAAAAAGATAGAAGTTCAGTTTTAAGAAGTATGCTTTGAGAAGTAATAAGTATTTAGAAAAGTGAAGAAGTAAAGTAAGAAAAGAAGATAGAGTTTCAGTTTTAAGGAGTATGCTTTGAGAAGTAATAAGTATTTAGAAAAGTGAAGAAGTAAAGTAAGAAGATAGAATTTAAGTTTTAAGGAGTATGCCTTGAGAAGTAATAAGTATTTTAAAAGTGAAGAAGTAAAGTAAGAAAAGAAGATAGAGTTTCAGTTTTAAGGAGTATGCTTTGAGAAGTAATAAGTATTTAGAAAAGTTAAGAAGTAAAGTAAGAAAAGAAGATAGAAGTAAAGTTTTAAGGAGTATTCTTTTAGTCAAAAGTAATTTGTATTTAGAAAAGTGAAGAAGTAAAGTAAGAAAAGAAGATAGAAGTAAAGTTTTAAGGAGTATGCTTTGAGAATTATTAAGTATTTAGAAAAGTGAAGAAGTAAAGTAAGAAAAGAAGATAGAAGTTCAGTTTTAAAGAGTATGCTTTGAGAAGTATTAAGTATTTAGAAAAGTGAAGAATTAAAGTAAGAAAAGAAGATAGAAGTTCAGTTTTAAGAAGTATGCTTTGAGAAGTAATATGTATTTAGAAAAGTGAAGAAGTAAAGTAAGAAAAGAAGATAGAATTTCAGTTTTAAGGAGTATGCTTTGTGTATTATTAAGTATTTAGAGAAGTGAAGAAGTAAAGTAAGAAAAGAAGATAGAAGATCAGTTTTAAGGAGTATTCTTTTAGTCAAAAGTAATTTGTATTTAGAAAAGTGAAGAAGTAAAGTAAGAAAAGAAGATAGAAGTTCAGTTTTAAGAAGTATGCTTTGTGAATTATTAAGTATTTAGAAAAGTGAAGAAGTAAAGTAAGAAAAGAAGATAGAATTTCAGTTTTAAGAAGTATGCTTTGATAAGTAATAAGTATTTAGAAAAGTGAAGAAGTAAAGTAAGAAAAGAAGATAGAAGTTCAGTTTTAAGAAGTATGCTTTGTGAATTATTAAGTATTTAGAAAAGTGAAGAAGTAAAGTAAGAAAAGAAGAAAGAAGTTCAGTTTTAAGGAGTATTCTTTTAGTCAAAAGTAATTTGTATTTAGAAAAGTGAAGAAGTAAATTAAGAAAAGAAGATAGAAGTTCAGTTTTAAGGAGTATTCTTTTAGTCAAAAGTAATAAGTATTTAGAAAAGTGAAGAAGTAAAGTAAGAAAAGAAGATAGAAGTTCAGTTTTAAGAAGTATGCTTTGTTAATTATTAAGTATTTAGAAAAGTGAAGAAGTAAAGTAAGAAAAGAAGATAGAAGTTCAGTTTTAAGAAGTATGCTTTGTGAATTATTAAGTATTTAGAAAAGTGAAGAAGTAAAGTAAGAAAAGAAGATAGAAGTTCAGTTTTAAGAAGTATGCTTTGTGAAGTAATAAGTATTTAGAAAAGTGAAGAAGTAAAGTAAGAAAAGAAGATAGAAGTACAGTTTTAAGAAGTATGCTTTGTGAATTATTAAGTATTTAGAAAAGTGAAGAAGTAAAGTAAGAAAAGAAGATAGAAGTACAGTTTTAAGGAGTATTCTTTTAGTCAAAAGTAATAAGTATTTAGAAAAGTGAAGAAGTAAATTAAGAAAAGAAGATAGAATTTCAGTTTTAAGTAGTATGTTTTGAGAAGTATTAAGTATTTAGAAAAGTGAAGAAGTAAAGTAAGAAAAGAAGATAGAAGTTCAGTTTTAAGAAATATGCTTTGTGAATTATTAAGTATTTAGAAAAGTGAAGAAGTAAAGTAAGAAAAGAAGATAGAATTTCAGATTTAAGAAGTATGCTTTGAGAAGTAATATGTATTTAGAAAAGTTAAGAAGTAAAGTAAGAAAAGAAGAAAGAAGTACAGTTTTAAGAAGTATGCTTTGAGAAGTAATATGTATTTAGAAAAGTGAAGAAGTAAATTAAGAAAAGAAGATAGAAGTTCAGTTTTAAGGAGTATTCTTTTAGTCAAAAGTAATATGTATTTAGAAAAGTGAAGAAGTAAAGTAAGAAAAGAAGAAAGAAGTTCAGTTTTAAGAAGTATGCTTTGTGAATTATTAAGTATTTAGAAAAGTGAAGAAGTAAAGTAAGAAAAGAAGATAGAAGTTCAGTTTTAAGAAGTATGCTTTGAGAAGTAATAAGTATTTAGAAAAGTGAAGAAGTAAAGTAAGAAAAGAAGATAGAAGTTCAGTTTTAAGAAGTATGCTTTGTGAATTATTAAGTATTTAGAAAAGTGAAGAAGTAAAGTAAGAAAAGAAGATAGAATTTCAGTTTTAAGAAGTATGCTTTGAGAAGTAATAAGTATTTAGAAAAGTTAAGAAGTAAAGTAAGAAAAGAAGATAGAAGTTCAGTTTTAAGAAGTATGCTTTGAGAAGTAATAAGTATTTAGAAAAGTGAAGAAGTAAAGTAAGAAAAGAAGATAGAAGTTCAGTTTTAAGAAGTATGCTTTGAGAAGTGATAAGTATTTAGAAAAGTGAAGAAGTAAAGTAAGAAAAGAAGATAGAATTTCAGTTTTAAGAAGTATTCTTTTAGTCAAAAGTAATAATTATTTAGAAAAGTGAAGAAGTAAAGTAAGAAAAGAAGAAAGAAGTACAGTTTTAAGAAGTATGCTTTGTGAATTATTAAGTATTTAGAAAAGTGAAGAAGTAAAGTAAGAAAAGAAGATAGAAGTACAGTTTTAAGAAGTATGCTTTGAGAAGTAATATGTATTTAGAAAAGTGAAGAAGTAAATTAAGAAAAGAAGATAGAAGTTCAGTTTTAAGGAGTATTCTTTTAGTCAAAAGTAATATGTATTTAGAAAAGTGAAGAAGTAAAGTAAGAAAAGAAGAAAGAAGTACAGTTTTAAGAAGTATGCTTTGTGAAGTAATAAGTATTTAGAAAAGTGAAGAAGTAAAGTAAGAAAAGAAGATAGAAGTTCAGTTTTAAGAAGTATTCTTTTAGTCAAAAGTAATAAGTATTTAGAAAAGTGAAGAAGTAAAGTAAGAAAAGAAGATAGAAGTACAGTTTTAAGAAGTATGCTTTGAGAAGTAATATGTATTTAGAAAAGTGAAGAAGTAAAGTAAGAAAAGAAGAAAGAAGTACAGTTTTAAGAAGTATGCTTTGTGAAGTAATAAGTATTTAGAAAAGTGAAGAAGTAAAGTAAGAAAAGAAGATAGAAGTTCAGTTTTAAGAAGTATTCTTTTAGTCAAAAGTAATAAGTATTTAGAAAAGTGAAGAAGTAAAGTAAGAAAAGAAGATAGAAGTTCAGTTTTAAGGAGTATGCTTTGTGTATTATTAAGTATTTAGAAAAGTGAAGAAGTAAAGTAAGAAAAGAAGAAAGAAGTTCAGTTTTAAGGAGTATTCTTTTAGTCAAAAGTAATTTGTATTTAGAAAAGTGAAGAAGTAAATTAAGAAAAGAAGATAGAAGTTCAGTTTTAAGGAGTATTCTTTTAGTCAAAAGTAATAAGTATTTAGAAAAGTGAAGAAGTAAAGTAAGAAAAGAAGATAGAATTTCAGTTTTAAGAAGTATGCTTTGAGAAGTGATAAGTATTTAGAAAAGTGAAGAAGTAAAGTAAGAAAAGAAGATAGAAGTTCAGTTTTAAGAAGTATGCTTTGTGAATTATTAAGTATTTAGAAAAGTGAAGAAGTAAAGTAAGAAAAGAAGAAAGAAGTTCAGTTTTAAGGAGTATGCTTTGAGAAGTAATATGTATTTAGAAAAGTGAAGAAGTAAAGTAAGAAAAGAAGATAGAATTTCAGTTTTAAGGAGTATTCTTTTAGTCAAAAGTAATAAGTATTTTGAAAAGTGAAGAAGTAAAGTAAGAAAAGAAGATAGAAGTTCAGTTTTAAGAAGTATTCTTTTAGTCAAAAGTAATAAGTATTTAGAAAAGTGAAGAAGTAAAGTAAGAAAAGAAGATAGAAGTTCAGTTTTAAGAAGTATGCTTTGTGAATTATTAAGTATTTAGAAAAGTGAAGAAGTAAAGTAAGAAAAGAAGATAGAAGTACAGTTTTAAGAAGTATGCTTTGAGAAGTAATAAGTATTTAGAAAAGTGAAGAAGTAAAGTAAGAAAAGAAGATAGAAGTTCAGTTTTAAGAAGTATGCTTTGAGAAGTATTAAGTAATTAGAAAAGTGAAGAAGTAAAGTAAGAAAAGAAGATAGAATTTCAGTTTAAAGTAGTATGCTTTGTGAATTATTAAGTATTTAGAAAAGTGAAGAAGTAAAGTAAGAAAAGAAGATAGAATTTCAGTTTTAAGAAGTATGCTTTGAGAAGTAATATGTATTTAGAAAAGTGAAGAAGTAAAGTAAGAAAAGAAGATAGAATTTCAGTTTTAAGTAGTATGTTTTGAGAAGTATTAAGTATTTAGAAAAGTGAAGAAGTAAAGTAAGAAAAGAAGATAGAAGTTCAGTTTTAAGAAATATGCTTTGTGAATTATTAAGTATTTAGAAAAGTGAAGAAGTAAAGTAAGAAAAGAAGATAGAAGTTCAGTTTTAAGAAGTATGCTTTGAGAAGTAATATGTATTTAGAAAAGTTTAGAAGTAAAGTAAGAAAAGAAGAAAGAAGTACAGTTTTAAGAAGTATGCTTTGAGAAGTAATATGTATTTAGAAAAGTGAAGAAGTAAATTAAGAAAAGAAGATAGAAGTTCAGTTTTAAGAAGTATGCTTTGAGAAGTAATAAGTATTTAGAAAAGTGAAGAAGTAAAGTAAGAAAAGAAGATAGAATTTCAGTTTTAAGGAGTATGCTTTGTGAATTATTAAGTATTTAGAAAAGTGAAGAAGTAAAGTAAGAAAAGAAGATAGAAGTTCAGTTTTAAGAAGTATGCTTTGAGAAGTAATAAGTATTTAGAAAAGTTAAGAAGTAAAGTAAGAAAAGAAGATAGAAGTTCAGTTTTAAGAAGTATGCTTTGAGAAGTAATAAGTATTTAGAAAAGTGAAGAAGTAAAGTAAGAAAAGAAGATAGAAGTTCAGTTTTAAGAAGTATTCTTTTAGTCAAAAGTAATAATTATTTAGAAAAGTGAAGAAGTAAAGTAAGAAAAGAAGATAGAATTTCAGTTTTAAGAAGTATTCTTTTAGTCAAAAGTAATAATTATTTAGAAAAGTGAAGAAGTAAAGTAAGAAAAGAAGAAAGAAGTACAGTTTTAAGAAGTATGCTTTGTGAATTATTAAGTATTTAGAAAAGTGAAGAAGTAAAGTAAGAAAAGAAGATAGAAGTACAGTTTTAAGAAGTATGCTTTGAGAAGTAATATGTATTTAGAAAAGTGAAGAAGTAAATTAAGAAAAGAAGATAGAAGTTCAGTTTTAAGGAGTATTCTTTTAGTCAAAAGTAATTTGTATTTAGAAAAGTGAAGAAGTAAATTAAGAAAAGAAGATAGAAGTTCAGTTTTAAGGAGTATTCTTTTAGTCAAAAGTAATAAGTATTTAGAAAAGTGAAGAAGTAAAGTAAGAAAAGAAGATAGAATTTCAGTTTTAAGGAGTATTCTTTTAGTCAAAAGTAATAAGTATTTAGAAAAGTGAAGAAGTAAAGTAAGAAAAGAAGATAGAAGTTCAGTTTTAAGAAGTATGCTTTGAGAAGTATTAAGTAATTAGAAAAGTGAAGAAGTAAAGTAAGAAAAGAAGATAGAATTTCAGTTTAAAGTAGTATGCTTTGTGAATTATTAAGTATTTAGAAAAGTGAAGAAGTAAAGTAAGAAAAGAAGATAGAATTTCAGTTTTAAGAAGTATGCTTTGAGAAGTAATATGTATTTAGAAAAGTGAAGAAGTAAAGTAAGAAAAGAAGATAGAATTTCAGTTTTAAGTAGTATGTTTTGAGAAGTATTAAGTATTTAGAAAAGTGAAGAAGTAAAGTAAGAAAAGAAGATAGAAGTTCAGTTTTAAGAAATATGCTTTGTGAATTATTAAGTATTTAGAAAAGTGAAGAAGTAAAGTAAGAAAAGAAGATAGAAGTTCAGTTTTAAGAAGTATGCTTTGAGAAGTAATATGTATTTAGAAAAGTTTAGAAGTAAAGTAAGAAAAGAAGAAAGAAGTACAGTTTTAAGAAGTATGCTTTGAGAAGTAATATGTATTTAGAAAAGTGAAGAAGTAAATTAAGAAAAGAAGATAGAAGTTCAGTTTTAAGAAGTATGCTTTGAGAAGTAATAAGTATTTAGAAAAGTGAAGAAGTAAAGTAAGAAAAGAAGATAGAATTTCAGTTTTAAGGAGTATGCTTTGTGAATTATTAAGTATTTAGAAAAGTGAAGAAGTAAAGTAAGAAAAGAAGATAGAATTTCAGTTTTAAGAAGTATGCTTTGAGAAGTAATAAGTATTTAGAAAAGTTAAGAAGTAAAGTAAGAAAAGAAGATAGAAGTTCAGTTTTAAGAAGTATGCTTTGAGAAGTAATAAGTATTTAGAAAAGTGAAGAAGTAAAGTAAGAAAAGAAGATAGAAGTTCAGTTTTAAGAAGTATTCTTTTAGTCAAAAGTAATAATTATTTAGAAAAGTGAAGAAGTAAAGTAAGAAAAGAAGATAGAATTTCAGTTTTAAGAAGTATTCTTTTAGTCAAAAGTAATAATTATTTAGAAAAGTGAAGAAGTAAAGTAAGAAAAGAAGAAAGAAGTACAGTTTTAAGAAGTATGCTTTGTGAATTATTAAGTATTTAGAAAAGTGAAGAAGTAAAGTAAGAAAAGAAGATAGAAGTACAGTTTTAAGAAGTATGCTTTGAGAAGTAATATGTATTTAGAAAAGTGAAGAAGTAAATTAAGAAAAGAAGATAGAAGTTCAGTTTTAAGGAGTATTCTTTTAGTCAAAAGTAATTTGTATTTAGAAAAGTGAAGAAGTAAATTAAGAAAAGAAGATAGAAGTTCAGTTTTAAGGAGTATTCTTTTAGTCAAAAGTAATAAGTATTTAGAAAAGTGAAGAAGTAAAGTAAGAAAAGAAGATAGAATTTCAGTTTTAAGGAGTATTCTTTTAGTCAAAAGTAATAAGTATTTAGAAAAGTGAAGAAGTAAAGTAAGAAAAGAAGATAGAAGTTCAGTTTTAAGAAGTATGCTTTGTGAATTATTAAGTATTTAGAAAAGTGAAGAAGTAAAGTAAGAAAAGAAGAAAGAAGTACAGTTTTAAGAAGTATGCTTTGTGAAGTAATAAGTATTTAGAAAAGTGAAGAAGTAAAGTAAGAAAAGAAGATAGAAGTTCAGTTTTAAGAAGTATGCTTTGTGAATTATTAAGTATTTAGAAAAGTGAAGAAGTAAAGTAAGAAAAGAAGATAGAATTTCAGTTTTAAGAAGTATGCTTTGAGAAGTAATAAGTATTTAGAAAAGTTAAGAAGTAAAGTAAGAAAAGAAGATAGAAGTTCAGTTTTAAGAAGTATGCTTTGAGAAGTAATAAGTATTTAGAAAAGTGAAGAAGTAAAGTAAGAAAAGAAGATAGAAGTTCAGTTTTAAGAAGTATGCTTTGAGAAGTAATATGTATTTAGAAAAGTGAAGAAGTAAATTAAGAAAAGAAGATAGAAGTTCAGTTTTAAGGAGTATTCTTTTAGTCAAAAGTAATATGTATTTAGAAAAGTGTAGAAGTAAAGTAAGAAAAGAAGATAGAAGTTCAGTTTTAAGAAGTATGCTTTGTGAATTATTAAGTATTTAGAAAAGTGAAGAAGTAAAGTAAGAAAAGAAGATAGAATTTCAGTTTTAAGAAGTATCTTTGAGAAGTAATAAGTATTTAGAAAAGTTAAGAAGTAAAGTAAGAAAAGAAGATAGAAGTTCAGTTTTAAGAAGTATGCTTTGTGAATTATTAAGTATTTAGAGAAGTGAAGAAGTAAAGTAAGAAAAGAAGATAGAAGTTCAGTTTTAAGAAGTATGCTTTGTGAATTATTAAGTATTTAGAAAAGTGAAGAAGTAAAGTAAGAAAAGAAGATAGAAGTTCAGTTTTAAGAAGTATGCTTTGAGAAGTAATAAGTATTTAGAAAAGTGAAGAAGTAAAGTAAGAAAAGAAGATAGAAGTTCAGTTTTAAGAAGTATGCTTTGAGAAGTAATAAGTATTTAGAAAAGTGAAGAAGTAAAGTAAGAAAAGAAGATAGAATTTCAGTTTTAAGGAGTATGCTTTGTGAATTATTAAGTATTTTGAAAAGTGAAGAAGTAAAGTAAGAAAAGAAGATAGAAGTTCAGTTTTAAGGGGTATGCTTTGTGAATTATTAAGTATTTAGAAAAGTGAAGAAGTAAAGTAAGAAAAGAAGATAGAAGTTCAGTTTTAAGAAGTATGCTTTGAGAAGTAATAAGTATTTAGAAAAGTGAAGAAGTAAAGTAAGAAAAGAAGATAGAAGTTCAGTTTTAAGAAGTATGCTTTGTGAATTATTAAGTATTTAGAAAAGTGAAGAAGTAAAGTAAGAAAAGAAGATAGAATTTCAGTTTTAAGGAGTATTCTTTTAGTCAAAAGTAATTTGTATTTAGAAAAGTGAAGAAGTAAAGTAAGAAAAGAAGATAGAATTTCAGTTTTAAAGAGTATGCTTTGAGAAGTGATAAGTATTTAGAAAAGTGAAGAAGTAAAGTAAGAAAAGAAGATAGAATTTCAGTTTTAAGAAGTATGCTTTGAGAAGTGATAAGTATTTAGAAAAGTGAAGAAGTAAAGTAAGAAAAGAAGAGAGAATTTCAGTTTTTATGAGTATTCTTTTAGTCAAAAGTAATTTGTATTTAGAAAAGTGAAGAATTAAAGTAAGAAAAAAAGATAGAAGTTCAGTTTTAAGAAGTATGCTTTGAGAAGTAATAAGTATTTAGAAAAGTGAAGAAGTAAAGTAAGAAAAGAAGATAGAATTTCAGTTTTAAGGAGTATGCTTTGTGAATTATTAAGTATTTAGAAAAGTGAAGAAGTAAAGTAAGAAAAGAAGATAGAAGTTCAGTTTTAAGGGGTATGCTTTGTGAATTATTAAGTATTTAGAGAAGTGAAGAAGTAAAGTAAGAAAAAAAGATAGAATTTCAGTTTTAAGGAGTATTCTTTTAGTCAAAAGTAATGTGTATTTAGAAAAGTGAAGAAGTAAAGTAAGAAAAGAAGATAGAATTTAAGTTTTAAGGAGTATGACTTGAGAAGTATTAAGTATTTAGAAAAGTGAAGAAGTAAAGTAAGAAAAGAAGATAGAAGTTCAGTTTTAAGAAGTATGCTTTGAGAAGTATTAAGTATTTAGAAAAGTGAAGAAATAAAGTAAGAAAAGAAGATAGAAGTTCAGTTTTAAGAAGTATGCTTTGAGAAGTAATATGTATTTAGAAAAGTTAAGAAGTAAAGTAAGAAAAGAAGATAGAAGTACAGTTTTAAGGAGTATGCCTTGAGAAGTAATAAGTATTTAGAAAAGTGAAGAAGTAAAGTAAGAAAAGAAGATAGAAGTTCAGTTTTAAGAAGTATTCTTTTAGTCAAAAGTAATAAGTATTTAGAAAAGTGAAGAAGTAAAGTAAGAAAAGAAGATAGAAGTTCAGTTTTAAGAAGTATGCTTTGTGAATTATTAAGTATTTAGAAAAGTGAAGAAGTAAAGTAAGAAAAGAAGATAGAAGTACAGTTTTAAGAAGTATGCTTTGAGAAGTAATAAGTATTTAGAAAAGTGAAGAAGTAAAGTAAGAAAAGAAGATAGAAGTTCAGTTTTAAGAAGTATGCTTTGAGAAGTAATAAGTATTTAGAAAAGTGAAGAAGTAAATTAAGAAAAGAAGATAGAAGTTCAGTTTTAAGGAGTATCTTTGAGAAGTAATAAGTATTTAGAAAAGTTAAGAAGTAAAGTAAGAAAAGAAGATAGAAGTTCAGTTTTAAGAAGTATGCTTCTTTAAGTAATAAGTATTTAGAAAAGTGAAGAATTAAAGTAAGTAAAGAAGATAGAAGTTCAGTTTTAAGAAGTATGCTTTGAGAAGTAATAAGTATTTAGAAAAGTGAAGAAGTAAAGTAAGAAAAGAAGATAGAATTTCAGTTTTAAGAAGTATGCTTTGAGAAGTAATAAGTATTTAGAAAAGTGAAGAAGTAAAGTAAGAAAAGAAGATAGAAGTTCAGTTTTAAGAAGTATGCTTTGAGAAGTAATAAGTATTTAGAAAAGTGAAGAAGTAAATTAAGAAAAGAAGATAGAAGTTCAGTTTTAAGGAGTATCTTTGAGAAGTAATAAGTATTTAGAAAAGTTAAGAAGTAAAGTAAGAAAAGAAGATAGAAGTTCAGTTTTAAGAAGTATGCTTCTTTAAGTAATAAGTATTTAGAAAAGTGAAGAATTAAAGTAAGTAAAGAAGATAGAAGTTCAGTTTTAAGAAGTATGCTTTGAGAAGTAATAAGTATTTAGAAAAGTGAAGAAGTAAAGTAAGAAAAGAAGATAGAGTTTCAGTTTTAAGGAGTATGCTTTGAGAAGTAATATGTATTTAGAAAAGTGAAGAAGTAAAGTAAGAAAAGAAGATAGAATTTCAGTTTTAAGAAGTATGCTTTGAGAAGTAATAAGTATTTAGAAAAGTTAAGAAGTAAAGTAAGAAAAGAAGATAGAAGTTCAGTTTTAAGAAGTTTGCTTTGTGAATTATTAAGTATTTAGAAAAGTGAAGAAGTAAAGTAAGAAAAGAAGATAGAATTTCAGTTTTAAGAAGTATGCTTTGAGAAGTAATAAGTATTTAGAAAAGTGAAGAAGTAAAGTAAGAAAAGAAGATAGAAGTTCAGTTTTAAGAAGTATGCTTTGAGAAGTAATAAGTATTTAGAGAAGTGAAGAAGTAAAGTAAGAAAAGAAGATAGAAGTTCAGTTTTAAGAAGTATGCTTTGTGAATTATTAAGTATTTAGAAAAGTGAAGAAGTAAAGTAAGAAAAGAAGATAGAAGTTCAGTTTTAAGAAGTATGCTTTGAGAAGTAATAAGTATTTAGAAAAGTTAAGAAGTAAAGTAAGAAAAGAAGATAGAAGTTCAGTTTTAAGAAGTATGCTTTGAGAAGTAATAAGTATTTAGAAAAGTGAAGAAGTAAAGTAAGAAAAGAAGATAGAATTTCAGTTTTAAGGAGTATGCTTTGTGAATTATTAAGTATTTTGAAAAGTGAAGAAGTAAAGTAAGAAAAGAAGATAGAAGTTCAGTTTTAAGGGGTATGCTTTGTGAATTATTAAGTATTTAGAAAAGTGAAGAAGTAAAGTAAGAAAAGAAGATAGAAGTTCAGTTTTAAGAAGTATGCTTTGAGAAGTAATAAGTATTTAGAAAAGTGAAGAAGTAAAGTAAGAAAAGAAGATAGAAGTTCAGTTTTAAGAAGTATGCTTTGTGAATTATTAAGTATTTAGAAAAGTGAAGAAGTAAAGTAAGAAAAGAAGATAGAATTTCAGTTTTAAGGAGTATTCTTTTAGTCAAAAGTAATTTGTATTTAGAAAAGTGAAGAAGTAAAGTAAGAAAAGAAGATAGAAGTTCAGTTTTAAGGAGTATTCTTTTAGTCAAAAGTAATATGTATTTAGAAAAGTTAAGAAGTAAAGTAAGAAAAGAAGATAGAAGTTCAGTTTTAAGAAGTATGCTTTGTGAATTATTAAGTATTTAGAAAAGTGAAGAAGTAAAGTAAGAAAAGAAGATAGAATTTCAGTTTTAAGAAGTATGCTTTGAGAAGTGATAAGTATTTAGAAAAGTGAAGAAGTAAAGTAAGAAAAGAAGATAGAATTTCAGTTTTAAGGAGTATGCTTTGTGAATTATTAAGTATTTAGAGAAGTGAAGAAGTAAAGTAAGAAAAGAAGATAGAAGTTCAGTTTTAAGAAGTATGCTTTGTGAATTATTAAGTATTTAGAAAAGTGAAGAAGTAAAGTAAGAAAAGAAGATAGAAGTTCAGTTTTAAGAAGTATGCTTTGAGAAGTAATAAGTATTTAGAAAAGTGAAGAAGTAAAGTAAGAAAAGAAGATAGAAGTACAGTTTTAAGAAGTATGCTTTGAGAAGTAATATGTATTTAGAAAAGTGAAGAAGTAAATTAAGAAAAGAAGATAGAAGTTCAGTTTTAAGGAGTATTCTTTTAGTCAAAAGTAATATGTATTTAGAAAAGTGAAGAAGTAAAGTAAGAAAAGAAGATAGAAGTTCAGTTTTAAGGGGTATGCTTTGTGAATTATTAAGTATTTAGAAAAGTGAAGAAGTAAAGTAAGAAAAGAAGATAGAAGTTCAGTTTTAAGAAGTATGCTTTGAGAAGTAATAAGTATTTAGAAAAGTGAAGAAGTAAAGTAAGAAAAGAAGATAGAAGTTCAGTTTTAAGAAGTATGCTTTGTGAATTATTAAGTATTTAGAAAAGTGAAGAAGTAAAGTAAGAAAAGAAGATAGAATTTCAGTTTTAAGGAGTATCTTTGAGAAGTAATAAGTATTTAGAAAAGTGAAGAAGTAAAGTAAGAAAAGAAGATAGAAGTTCAGTTTTAAGAAGTATGCTTTGAGAAGTGATAAGTATTTAGAAAAGTGAAGAAGTAAAGTAAGAAAAGAAGATAGAAGTTCAGTTTTAAGGAGTATCTTTGAGAAGTAATAAGTATTTAGAAAAGTTAAGAAGTAAAGTAAGAAAAGAAGATAGAAGTTCAGTTTTAAGAAGTATGCTTCTTTAAGTAATAAGTATTTAGAAAAGTGAAGAATTAAAGTAAGAAAAGAAGATAGAAGTTCAGTTTTAAGAAGTATGCTTTGAGAAGTAATAAGTATTTAGAAAAGTGAAGAAGTAAAGTAAGAAAAGAAGATAGAGTTTCAGTTTTAAGGAGTATGCTTTGTGAATTATTAAGTATTTAGAGAAGTGAAGAAGTAAAGTAAGAAAAGAAGATAGAAGTTCAGTTTTAAGAAGTATGCTTTGAGAAGTAATAAGTATTTAGAAAAGTTAAGAAGTAAAGTAAGAAAAGAAGATAGAAGTTCAGTTTTAAGAAGTATGCTTTGAGAAGTAATAAGTATTTAGAGAAGTGAAGAAGTAAAGTAAGAAAAGAAGATAGAAGTTCAGTTTTAAGGAGTATGCTTTGTGAATTATTAAGTATTTAGAGAAGTGAAGAAGTAAAGTAAGAAAAGAAGATAGAATTTCAGTTTTAAGGAGTATGCTTTGTGAAGTAATAAGTATTTAGAAAAGTGAAGAAGTAAAGTAAGAAAAGAAGATAGAAGTTCAGTTTTAAGAAGTATGCTTTGAGAAGTGATAAGTATTTAGAAAAGTGAAGAAGTAAAGTAAGAAAAGAAGATAGAAGTTCAGTTTTAAGAAGTATGCTTTGAGAAGTATTAAGTATTTAGAAAAGTGAAGAAATAAAGTAAGAAAAGAAGATAGAATTTCAGTTTTAAGAAGTATGCTTTGTGAATTATTAAGTATTTAGAAAAGTGAAGAAGTAAAGTAAGAAAAGAAGATAGAAGTTCAGTTTTAAGGAGTATTCTTTTAGTCAAAAGTAATATGTATTTAGAAAAGTGAAGAAGTAAAGTAAGAAAAGAAGATAGAAGTACAGTTTTAAGGAGTATTCTTTGAGAAGTAATATGTATTTAGAAAAGTGAAGAAGTAAAGTAAGAAAAGAAGATAGAAGTTCAGTTTTAAGGAGTATTCTTTTAGTCAAAAGTAATATGTATTTAGAAAAGTGAAGAAGTAAAGTAAGAAAAGAAGATAGAAGTACAGTTTTAAGGAGTATTCTTTGAGAAGTAATATGTATTTAGAAAAGTGAAGAAGTAAAGTAAGAAAAGAAGATAGAAGTTCAGTTTTAAGGAGTATTCTTTGTGAATTATTAAGTATTTAGAAAAGTGAAGAAGTAAAGTAAGAAAAGAAGATAGAAGTTCAGTTTTAAGAAGTATGCTTTGAGAAGTAATAAGTATTTAGAAAAGTGAAGAAGTAAAGTAAGAAAAGAAGATAGAAGTTCAGTTTTAAGAAGTATGCTTTGAGAAGTAATAAGTATTTAGAAAAGTGAAGAAGTAAAGTAAGAAAAGAAGATAGAATTTCAGTTTTAAGGAGTATGCTTTGTGAATTATTAAGTATTTAGAAAAGTGAAGAAGTAAAGTAAGAAAAGAAGATAGAAGTTCAGTTTTAAGGGGTATGCTTTGTGAATTATTAAGTATTTAGAGAAGTGAAGAAGTAAAGTAAGAAAAAAAGATAGAATTTCAGTTTTAAGGAGTATTCTTTTAGTCAAAAGTAATGTGTATTTAGAAAAGTGAAGAAGTAAAGTAAGAAAAGAAGATAGAATTTAAGTTTTAAGGAGTATGACTTGAGAAGTATTAAGTATTTAGAAAAGTGAAGAAGTAAAGTAAGAAAAGAAGATAGAAGTTCAGTTTTAAGAAGTATGCTTTGAGAAGTAATAAGTATTTAGAAAAGTGAAGAAGTAAAGTAAGAAAAGAAGATAGAAGTTCAGTTTTAAGAAGTATGCTTTGTGAATTATTAAGTATTTAGAAAAGTGAAGAAGTAAAGTAAGAAAAGAAGATAGAAGTTCAGTTTTAAGGAGTATCTTTGAGAAGTAATAAGTATTTAGAAAAGTTAAGAAGTAAAGTAAGAAAAGAAGATAGAAGTTCAGTTTTAAGGAGTATGCTTCTTTAAGTAATAAGTATTTAGAAAAGTGAAGAATTAAAGTAAGAAAAGAAGATAGAAGTTCAGTTTTAAGAAGTATGCTTTGAGAAGTAATAAGTATTTAGAAAAGTGAAGAAGTAAAGTAAGAAAAGAAGATAGAGTTTCAGTTTTAAGGAGTATGCCTTGAGAAGTAATAAGTATTTAGAAAAGTGAAGAAGTAAAGTAAGAAAAGAAGATAGAGTTTCAGTTTTAAAGAGTATGCTTTGAGAAATAATATGTATTTAGAAAAGTGAAGAAGTAAAGTAAGAAAAGAAGATAGAATTTCAGTTTTAAGAAGTATGCTTTGAGAAGTAATAAGTATTTATAAAAGTGAAGAAGTAAAGTAAGAAAAGAAGATAGAGTTTCAGTTTTAAGGAGTATGCTTTGAGAAGTAATATGTATTTAGAAAAGTGAAGAAGTAAAGTAAGAAAAGAAGATAGAATTTCAGTTTTAAGAAGTATGCTTTGAGAAGTAATAAGTATTTAGAAAAGTTAAGAAGTAAAGTAAGAAAAGAAGATAGAAGTTCAGTTTTAAGAAGTTTGCTTTGTGAATTATTAAGTATTTAGAAAAGTGAAGAAGTAAAGTAAGAAAAGAAGATAGAATTTCAGTTTTAAGAAGTATGCTTTGAGAAGTAATAAGTATTTAGAAAAGTGAAGAAGTAAAGTAAGAAAAGAAGATAGAAGTTCAGTTTTAAGAAGTATGCTTTGAGAAGTAATAAGTATTTAGAAAAGTGAAGAAGTAAAGTAAGAAAAAAAGATAGAATTTCAGTTTTAAGGAGTATTCTTTTAGTCAAAAGTAATGTGTATTTAGAAAAGTGAAGAAGTAAAGTAAGAAAAGAAGATAGAATTTAAGTTTTAAGGAGTATGACTTGAGAAGTATTAAGTATTTAGAAAAGTGAAGAAGTAAAGTAAGAAAAGAAGATAGAATTTCAGTTTTAAGGAGTATTCTTTTAGTCAAAAGTAATTTGTATTTAGAAAAGTGAAGAAGTAAAGTAAGAAAAGAAGATAGAGTTTCAGTTTTAAGAAGTATGCTTTGTGAATTATTAAGTATTTAGAAAAGTGAAGAAGTAAAGTAAGAAAAGAAGATAGAAGTTCAGTTTTAAGGAGTATCTTTGAGAAGTAATAAGTATTTAGAAAAGTTAAGAAGTAAAGTAAGAAAAGAAGATAGAAGTTCAGTTTTAAGAAGTATGCTTCTTTAAGTAATAAGTATTTAGAAAAGTGAAGAATTAAAGTAAGAAAAGAAGATAGAAGTTCAGTTTTAAGAAGTATGCTTTGAGAAGTAATAAGTATTTAGAAAAGTTAAGAAGTAAAGTAAGAAAAGAAGATAGAGTTTCAGTTTTAAGGAGTATTCTTTTAGTCAAAAGTAATATGTATTTAGAAAAGTGAAGAAGTAAAGTAAGAAAAGAAGAAAGAAGTACAGTTTTAAGAAGTATGCTTTGTGAATTATTAAGTATTTAGAAAAGTGAAGAAGTAAAGTAAGAAAAGAAGATAGAATTTCAGTTTTAAGAAGTATGCTTTGAGAAGTAATAAGTATTTATAAAAGTGAAGAAGTAAAGTAAGAAAAGAAGATAGAGTTTCAGTTTTAAGGAGTATGCTTTGAGAAGTAATATGTATTTAGAAAAGTGAAGAAGTAAAGTAAGAAAAGAAGATAGAATTTCAGTTTTAAGAAGTATGCTTTGAGAAGTAATAAGTATTTAGAAAAGTTAAGAAGTAAAGTAAGAAAAGAAGATAGAAGTTCAGTTTTAAGAAGTTTGCTTTGTGAATTATTAAGTATTTAGAAAAGTGAAGAAGTAAAGTAAGAAAAGAAGATAGAATTTCAGTTTTAAGAAGTATGCTTTGAGAAGTAATAAGTATTTAGAAAAGTGAAGAAGTAAAGTAAGAAAAGAAGATAGAAGTTCAGTTTTAAGAAGTATGCTTTGAGAAGTAATAAGTATTTAGAAAAGTGAAGAAGTAAAGTAAGAAAAGAAGATAGAAGTTCAGTTTTAAGGAGTATTCTTTTAGTCAAAAGTAATATGTATTTAGAAAAGTGAAGAAGTAAAGTAAGAAAAGAAGATAGAATTTCAGTTTTAAGGAGTATTCTTTTAGTCAAAAGTAATTTGTATTTAGAAAAGTGAAGAAGTAAAGTAAGAAAAGAAGATAGAAGTTCAGTTTTAAGAAGTATGCTTTGAGAAGTAATAAGTATTTAGAAAAGTGAAGAAGTAAAGTAAGAAAAGAAGATAGAATTTCAGTTTTAAGAAGTATGCTTTGAGAAGTGATAAGTATTTAGAAAAGTGAAGAAGTAAAGTAAGAAAAGAAGATAGAAGTTCAGTTTTAAGGAGTATGCTTTGAGAAGTAATATGTATTTAGAAAAGTGAAGAAGTAAAGTAAGAAAAGAAGATAGAAGTTCAGTTTTAAGAAGTATGCTTTGTGAATTATTAAGTATTTAGAAAAGTGAAGAAGTAAAGTAAGAAAAGAAGATAGAAGTTCAGTTTTAAGAAGTATGCTTTGAGAAGTAATAAGTATTTAGAAAAGTGAAGAAGTAAAGTAAGAAAAGAAGATAGAAGTTCAGTTTTAAGAAGTATGCTTTGAGAAGTAATAAGTATTTAGAAAAGTGAAGAAGTAAAGTAAGAAAAGAAGATAGAAGTTCAGTTTTAAGAAGTATGCTTTGTGAATTATTAAGTATTTAGAAAAGTGAAGAAGTAAAGTAAGAAAAGAAGATAGAAGTACAGTTTTAAGAAGTATGCTTTGAGAAGTAATATGTATTTAGAAAAGTTAAGAAGTAAAGTAAGAAAAGAAGATAGAAGTTCAGTTTTAAGAAGTATGCTTTGAGAAGTAATAAGTATTTAGAAAAGTGAAGAAGTAAAGTAAGAAAAGAAGATAGAAGTTCAGTTTTAAGAAGTATGCTTTGAGAAGTAATATGTATTTAGAAAAGTGAAGAAGTAAATTAAGAAAAGAAGATAGAAGTTCAGTTTTAAGGAGTATTCTTTTAGTCAAAAGTAATATGTATTTAGAAAAGTGAAGAAGTAAATTAAGAAAAGAAGATAGAAGTTCAGTTTTAAGGAGTATTCTTTTAGTCAAAAGTAATTTGTATTTAGAAAAGTGAAGAAGTAAAGTAAGAAAAGAAGATAGAATTTCAGTTTTAAGAAGTATGCTTTGAGAAGTGATAAGTATTTAGAAAAGTGAAGAAGTAAAGTAAGAAAAGAAGATAGAATTTCAGTTTTAAGGAGTATGCTTTGTGAATTATTAAGTATTTAGAGAAGTGAAGAAGTAAAGTAAGAAAAGAAGATAGAAGTTCAGTTTTAAGAAGTATGCTTTGTGAATTATTAAGTATTTAGAAAAGTGAAGAAGTAAAGTAAGAAAAGAAGATAGAAGTTCAGTTTTAAGAAGTATGCTTTGAGAAGTAATAAGTATTTAGAAAAGTGAAGAAGTAAAGTAAGAAAAGAAGATAGAAGTTCAGTTTTAAGAAGTATGCTTTGAGAAGTAATAAGTATTTAGAAAAGTGAAGAAGTAAAGTAAGAAAAGAAGAAAGAAGTTCAGTTTTAAGGAGTATGCTTTGTGAATTATTAAGTATTTTGAAAAGTGAAGAAGTAAAGTAAGAAAAGAAGATAGAAGTTCAGTTTTAAGGGGTATGCTTTGTGAATTATTAAGTATTTAGAGAAGTGAAGAAGTAAAGTAAGAAAAGAAGATAGAAGTTCAGTTTTAAGAAGTATGCTTTGAGAAGTAATAAGTATTTAGAAAAGTGAAGAAGTAAAGTAAGAAAAGAAGATAGAAGTTCAGTTTTAAGAAGTATGCTTTGAGAAGTAATAAGTATTTAGAAAAGTGAAGAAGTAAAGTAAGAAAAGAAGATAGAATTTCAGTTTTAAGGAGTATTCTTTTAGTCAAAAGTAATTTGTATTTAGAAAAGTGAAGAAGTAAAGTAAGAAAAGAAGATAGAAGTTCAGTTTTAAGAAGTATGCTTTGTGAATTATTAAGTATTTAGAAAAGTGAAGAAGTAAAGTAAGAAAAGAAGATAGAAGTTCAGTTTTAAGGAGTATCTTTGAGAAGTAATAAGTATTTAGAAAAGTTAAGAAGTAAAGTAAGAAAAGAAGATAGAAGTTCAGTTTTAAGAAGTATGCTTCTTTAAGTAATAAGTATTTAGAAAAGTGAAGAATTAAAGTAAGAAAAGAAGATAGAAGTTCAGTTTTAAGAAGTATGCTTTGAGAAGTAATAAGTATTTAGAAAAGTGAAGAAGTAAAGTAAGAAAAGAAGATAGAGTTTCAGTTTTAAGGAGTATGCCTTGAGAAGTAATAAGTATTTAGAAAAGTGAAGAAGTAAAGTAAGAAAAGAAGATAGAGTTTCAGTTTTAAAGAGTATGCTTTGAGAAATAATATGTATTTAGAAAAGTGAAGAAGTAAAGTAAGAAAAGAAGATAGAATTTCAGTTTTAAGAAGTATGCTTTGAGAAGTAATAAGTATTTATAAAAGTGAAGAAGTAAAGTAAGAAAAGAAGATAGAGTTTCAGTTTTAAGGAGTATGCTTTGAGAAGTAATATGTATTTAGAAAAGTGAAGAAGTAAAGTAAGAAAAGAAGATAGAATTTCAGTTTTAAGAAGTATGCTTTGAGAAGTAATAAGTATTTAGAAAAGTGAAGAAGTAAAGTAAGAAAAGAAGATAGAAGTTCAGTTTTAAGAAGTATGCTTTGAGAAGTATTAAGTATTTAGAAAAGTGAAGAAATAAAGTAAGAAAAGAAGATAGAATTTCAGTTTTAAGAAGTATGCTTTGTGAATTATTAAGTATTTAGAAAAGTGAAGAAGTAAAGTAAGAAAAGAAGATAGAAGTTCAGTTTTAAGAAGTATGCTTTGTGAATTATTAAGTATTTAGAAAAGTGAAGAAGTAAAGTAAGAAAAGAAGATAGAATTTCAGTTTTAAGAAGTATGCTTTGAGAAGTAATAAGTATTTAGAAAAGTTAAGAAGTAAAGTAAGAAAAGAAGATAGAAGTTCAGTTTTTAGGAGTATTCTTTTAGTCAAAAGTAATATGTATTTAGAAAAGTGAAGAAGTAAAGTAAGAAAAGAAGATAGAAGTTCAGTTTTAAGAAGTATGCTTTGAGAAGTAATAAGTATTTAGAAAAGTTAAGAAGTAAAGTAAGAAAAGAAGATAGAAGTTCAGTTTTAAGAAGTATGCTTTGAGAAGTAATATGTATTTAGAAAAGTGAAGAAGTAAAGTAAGAAAAGAAGATAGAAGTTCAGTTTTAAGAAGTATGCTTTGAGAAGTATTAAGTATTTAGAAAAGTGAAGAAATAAAGTAAGAAAAGAAGATAGAAGTTCAGTTTTAAGAAGTATGCTTTGTGAATTATTAAGTATTTAGAAAAGTGAAGAAGTAAAGTAAGAAAAGAAGATAGAAGTTCAGTTTTAAGAAGTATGCTTTGAGAAGTAATAAGTATTTAGAAAAGTTAAGAAGTAAAGTAAGAAAAGAAGATAGAAGTTCAGTTTTAAGAAGTATGCTTTGAGAAGTAATAAGTATTTAGAAAAGTGAAGAAGTAAAGTAAGAAAAGAAGATAGAATTTCAGTTTAAAGTAGTATGCTTTGAGAAGTAATAAGTATTTAGAAAAGTGAAGAAGTAAAGTAAGAAAAGAAGATAGAAGTTCAGTTTTAAGGAGTATTCTTTTAGTCAAAAGTAATAAGTATTTAGAAAAGTGAAGAAGTAAAGTAAGAAAAGAAGATAGAAGTTCAGTTTTAAGAAGTATGCTTTGAGAAGTAATAAGTATTTAGAAAAGTTAAGAAGTAAAGTAAGAAAAGAAGATAGAAGTTCAGTTTTAAGAAGTATGCTTTGAGAAGTAATATGTATTTAGAAAAGTGAAGAAGTAAAGTAAGAAAAGAAGATAGAAGTTCAGTTTTAAGAAGTATGCTTTGTGAATTATTAAGTATTTAGAAAAGTGAAGAAGTAAAGTAAGAAAAGAAGATAGAATTTCAGTTTTAAGGAGTATTCTTTTAGTCAAAAGTAATTTGTATTTAGAAAAGTGAAGAAGTAAAGTAAGAAAAGAAGATAGAAGTTCAGTTTTAAGAAGTATGCTTTGAGAAGTAATATGTATTTAGAAAAGTGAAGAAGTAAAGTAAGAAAAGAAGATAGAAGTTCAGTTTTAAGGAGTATTCTTTTAGTCAAAAGTAATATGTATTTAGAAAAGTGAAGAAGTAAAGTAAGAAAAGAAGATAGAAGTTCAGTTTTAAGAAGTATGCTTTGTGAATTATTAAGTATTTAGAAAAGTGAAGAAGTAAAGTAAGAAAAGAAGAAAGAAGTACAGTTTTAAGAAGTATGCTTTGTGAAGTAATAAGTATTTAGAAAAGTGAAGAAGTAAAGTAAGAAAAGAAGATAGAATTTCAGTTTTAAGTAGTATGCTTTGAGAAGTATTAAGTATTTAGAAAAGTGAAGAAGTAAAGTAAGAAAAGAAGATAGAAGTTCAGTTTTAAGAAGTATGCTTTGTGAATTATTAAGTATTTAGAAAAGTGAAGAAGTAAAGTAAGAAAAGAAGATAGAATTTCAGTTTTAAGAAGTATGCTTTGTGAAGTAATAAGTATTTAGAAAAGTGAAGAAGTAAAGTAAGAAAAGAAGATAGAATTTCAGTTTTAAGTAGTATGCTTTGAGAAGTATTAAGTATTTAGAAAAGTGAAGAAGTAAAGTAAGAAAAGAAGATAGAAGTTCAGTTTTAAGGAGTATTCTTTTAGTCAAAAGTAATATGTATTTAGAAAAGTGAAGAAGTAAAGTAAGAAAAGAAGATAGAAGTTCAGTTTTAAGGAGTATGCCTTGAGAAGTAATAAGTATTTAGAAAAGTGAAGAAGTAAAGTAAGAAAAGAAGATAGAAGTTCAGTTTTAAGGAGTATTCTTTTAGTCAAAAGTAATATGTATTTAGAAAAGTTAAGAAGTAAAGTAAGAAAAGAAGATAGAAGTTCAGTTTTAAGAAGTATGCTTTGAGAAGTAATAAGTATTTAGAAAAGTGAAGAAGTAAAGTAAGAAAAGAAGATAGAAGTTCAGTTTTAAGGAGTATTCTTTTAGTCAAAAGTAATATGTATTTAGAAAAGTGAAGAAGTAAAGTAAGAAAAGAAGATAGAAGTTCAGTTTTAAGGAGTATTCTTTTAGTCAAAAGTAATGTGTATTTAGAAAAGTGAAGAAGTAAAGTAAGAAAAGAAGATAGAAGTTCAGTTTTAAGAAGTATGCTTTGTGAATTATTAAGTATTTAGAAAAGTGAAGAAGTAAAGTAAGAAAAGAAGATAGAATTTCAGTTTTAAGAAGTATGCTTTGAGAAGTATTAAGTATTTAGAAAAGTAAAGAAGTAAAGTAAGAAAAGAAGAAAGAAGTACAGTTTTAAGAAGTATTCTTTGTGAATTATTAAGTATTTAGAAAAGTGAAGAAGTAAAGTAAGAAGATAGAATTTAAGTTTTAAGGAGTATGCTTTGATAAGTAATAAGTATTTAGAAAAGTGAAGAAGTAAAGTAAGAAAAGAAGATAGAATTTCAGTTTAAAGTAGTATGCTTTGAGAAGTAATAAGTATTTAGAAAAGTGAAGAAGTAAAGTAAGAAAAGAAGAAAGAAGTTCAGTTTTAAGAAGTATGCTTTGAGAATTATTAAGTATTTAGAAAAGTGAAGAAGTAAAGTAAGAAAAGAAGATAGAAGTAAAGTTTTAAGGAGTATTCTTTTAGTCAAAAGTAATTTGTATTTAGAAAAGTGAAGAAGTAAAGTAAGAAAAGAAGAAAGAAGTACAGTTTTAAGAA
Organism: Loxodes magnus; assembly: GCA_946699065.1. Lineage (NCBI taxonomy): Eukaryota > Ciliophora > Karyorelictea > Loxodida > Loxodidae > Loxodes > Loxodes magnus. The sequence goes on along the minus strand of CAMPDV010001913.1, from coordinate 35,425 downwards.
GTATGCTTTGAGAAGTAATAAGTATTTAGAAAAGTGAAGAAGTAAAGTAAGAAAAGAAGATAGAAGTACAGTTTTAAGGAGTATTCTTTGAGAAGTAATAAGTATTTTGAAAAGTGAAGAAGTAAAGTAAGAAAAGAAGATAGAAGTTCAGTTTTAAGAAGTATGTTTTGAGAAGTATTAAGTATTTAGAAAAGTGAAGAAGTAAAGTAAGAAAAGAAGAAAGAAGTACAGTTTTAAGAAGTATGCTTTGTGAATTATTAAGTATTTAGAAAAGTGAAGAAGTAAAGTAAGAAAAGAAGATAGAATTTCAGTTTTAAGAAGTATGCTTTGAGAAGTAATAAGTATTTAGAAAAGTTAAGAAGTAAAGTAAGAAAAGAAGATAGAAGTTCAGTTTTAAGGAGTATTCTTTTAGTCAAAAGTAATATGTATTTAGAAAAGTGAAGAAGTAAAGTAAGAAAAGAAGATAGAAGTTCAGTTTTAAGAAGTATGCTTTGAGAAGTAATAAGTATTAGGAAAGTTAAGAAGTAAAGTAAGAAAAGAAGATAGAAGTTCAGTTTTAAGAAGTATGCTTTGAGAAGTAATATGTATTTAGAAAAGTGAAGAAGTAAAGTAAGAAAAGAAGATAGAAGTTCAGTTTTAAGGAGTATTCTTTTAGTCAAAAGTAATGTGTATTTAGAAAAGTGAAGAAGTAAAGTAAGAAAAGAAGATAGAAGTTCAGTTTTAAGAAGTATGCTTTGTGAATTATTAAGTATTTAGAAAAGTAAAGAAGTAAAGTAAGAAAAGAAGAAAGAAGTTCAGTTTTAAGAAGTATGCTTTGAGAAGTAATATGTATTTAGAAAAGTGAAGAAGTAAAGTAAGAAAAGAAGATAGAATTTCAGTTTTAAAGAGTATGCTTTGAGAAGTAATAAGTATTTAGAAAAGTGAAGAATTAAAGTAAGAAAAGAAGATAGAAGTTCAGTTTTAAAGAGTATGCTTTGAGAAGTAATAAGTATTTAGAAAAGTGAAGAAGTAAAGTAAGAAAAGAAGATAGAAGTTCAGTTTTAAGGAGTATTCTTTTAGTCAAAAGTAATGTGTATTTAGAAAAGTGAAGAAGTAAAGTAAGAAAAGAAGATAGAATTTCAGTTTTAAGAAGTATGCTTTGAGAAGTATTAAGTATTTAGAAAAGTAAAGAAGTAAAGTAAGAAAAGAAGAAAGAAGTTCAGTTTTAAGAAGTATGCTTTGAGAAGTAATATGTATTTAGAAAAGTTAAGAAGTAAAGTAAGAAGATAGAATTTAAGTTTTAAGGAGTATGCTTTGAGAAGTAATAAGTATTTAGAAAAGTGAAGAAGTAAAGTAAGAAAAGAAGATAGAGTTTCAGTTTTAAGGAGTATGCTTTGAGAAGTAATAAGTATTTAGAAAAGTGAAGAAGTAAAGTAAGAAAAGAAGGTAGAGTTTCAATTTTAAGAAGTATGCTTTGTGAATTATTAAGTGATTAGAAAAGTGAAGAAGTAAAGTAAGAAAAGAAGATAGAAGTAAAGTTTTAAGGAGTATTCTTTTAGTCAAAAGTAATTTGTATTTAGAAAAGTGAAGAAGTAAAGTAAGAAAAGAAGATAGAAGTTCAGTTTTAAGAAGTATGCTTTGAGAAGTAATAAGTATTTAGAAAAGTGAAGAAGTAAAGTAAGAAAAGAAGATAGAATTTCAGTTTTAAAGAGTATGCTTTGAGAAGTATTAAGTATTTAGAAAAGTGAAGAAGTAAAGTAAGAAAAGAAGATAGAGTTTCAGTTTTAAGGAGTATGCTTTGAGAAGTAATAAGTATTTAGAAAAGTGAAGAAGTAAAGTAAGAAAAGAAGATAGAAGTTCAGTTTTAAGGAGTATTCTTTTAGTCAAAAGTAATATGTATTTAGAAAAGTGAAGAAGTAAAGTAAGAAAAGAAGATAGAAGTTCAGTTTTAAGGAGTATGCTTTGAGAAGTAATAAGTATTTAGAAAAGTGAAGAAGTAAAGTAAGAAAAGAAGATAGAGTTTCAGTTTTAAGGAGTATTCTTTTAGTCAAAAGTAATATGTATTTATAAAAGTGAAGAAGTAAAGTAAGAAAAGAAGATAGAAGTTCAGTTTTAAGAAGTATGCTTTGAGAAGTAATAAGTATTTAGAAAAGTTAAGAAGTAAAGTAAGAAAAGAAGATAGAAGTTCAGTTTTAAGGAGTATTCTTTTAGTCAAAAGTAATGTGTATTTAGAAAAGTGAAGAAGTAAAGTAAGAAAAGAAGATAGAAGTTCAGTTTTAAGAAGTATGCTTTGAGAAGTAATAAGTATTTAGAAAAGTGAAGAAGTAAAGTAAGAAAAGAAGATAGAAGTACAGTTTTAAGAAGTATGCTTTGAGAAGTAATATGTATTTAGAAAAGTGAAGAAGTAAAGTAAGAAAAGAAGATAGAAGTTCAGTTTTAAGAAGTATGCTTTGAGAAGTAATAAGTATTTAGAAAAGTTAAGAAGTAAAGTAAGAAAAGAAGATAGAAGTTCAGTTTTAAGAAGTATGCTTTGAGAAGTAATAAGTATTTAGAAAAGTTAAGAAGTAAAGTAAGAAAAGAAGATAGAAGTTCAGTTTTAAGAAGTATGCTTTGAGAAGTAATAAGTATTTAGAAAAGTGAAGAAGTAAAGTAAGAAAAGAAGGTAGAGTTTCAATTTTAAGAAGTATGCTTTGTGAATTATTAAGTGATTAGAAAAGTGAAGAAGTAAAGTAAGAAAAGAAGATAGAAGTAAAGTTTTAAGGAGTATTCTTTTAGTCAAAAGTAATTTGTATTTAGAAAAGTGAAGAAGTAAAGTAAGAAAAGAAGATAGAAGTTCAGTTTTAAGAAGTATGCTTTGAGAAGTAATAAGTATTTAGAAAAGTGAAGAAGTAAAGTAAGAAAAGAAGATAGAATTTCAGTTTTAAAGAGTATGCTTTGAGAAGTATTAAGTATTTAGAAAAGTGAAGAAGTAAAGTAAGAAAAGAAGATAGAGTTTCAGTTTTAAGGAGTATGCTTTGAGAAGTAATAAGTATTTAGAAAAGTGAAGAAGTAAAGTAAGAAAAGAAGATAGAAGTTCAGTTTTAAGGAGTATTCTTTTAGTCAAAAGTAATATGTATTTAGAAAAGTGAAGAAGTAAAGTAAGAAAAGAAGATAGAAGTTCAGTTTTAAGGAGTATGCTTTGAGAAGTAATAAGTATTTAGAAAAGTGAAGAAGTAAAGTAAGAAAAGAAGATAGAAGTTCAGTTTTAAGGAGTATTCTTTTAGTCAAAAGTAATATGTATTTATAAAAGTGAAGAAGTAAAGTAAGAAAAGAAGATAGAAGTTCAGTTTTAAGAAGTATGCTTTGAGAAGTAATAAGTATTTAGAAAAGTTAAGAAGTAAAGTAAGAAAAGAAGATAGAAGTTCAGTTTTAAGGAGTATTCTTTTAGTCAAAAGTAATGTGTATTTAGAAAAGTGAAGAAGTAAAGTAAGAAAAGAAGATAGAAGTTCAGTTTTAAGAAGTATGCTTTGAGAAGTAATAAGTATTTAGAAAAGTGAAGAAGTAAAGTAAGAAAAGAAGATAGAAGTACAGTTTTAAGAAGTATGCTTTGAGAAGTAATATGTATTTAGAAAAGTGAAGAAGTAAAGTAAGAAAAGAAGATAGAAGTTCAGTTTTAAGAAGTATGCTTTGAGAAGTAATAAGTATTTAGAAAAGTTAAGAAGTAAAGTAAGAAAAGAAGATAGAAGTTCAGTTTTAAGAAGTATGCTTTGAGAAGTAATATGTATTTAGAAAAGTGAAGAAGTAAAGTAAGAAAAGAAGATAGAAGTTCAGTTTTAAGGAGTATTCTTTTAGTCAAAAGTAATATGTATTTAGAAAAGTGAAGAAGTAAAGTAAGAAAAGAAGATAGAAGTTCAGTTTTAAGAAGTATGCTTTGTGAATTATTAAGTATTTAGAAAAGTGAAGAAGTAAAGTAAGAAAAGAAGAAAGAAGTACAGTTTTAAGAAGTATGCTTTGTGAAGTAATAAGTATTTAGAAAAGTGAAGAAGTAAAGTAAGAAAAGAAGATAGAAGTACAGTTTTAAGGAGTATTCTTTGAGAAGTAATAAGTATTTAGAAAAGTGAAGAAGTAAAGTAAGAAAAGAAGATAGAAGTTCAGTTTTAAGAAGTATGCTTTGAGAAGTAATAAGTATTTAGAAAAGTGAAGAAGTAAAGTAAGAAAAGAAGGTAGAGTTTCAGTTTTAAGAAGTATGCTTTGAGAAGTAATAAGTATTTGAAAAGTGAAAAAGTAAAGTAAGAAAAGAAGATAGAGTTTCAGTTTTAAGGAGTATTCTTTTAGTCAAAAGTAATATGTATTTAGAAAAGTGAAGAAGTAAATTAAGAAAAGAAGATAGAAGTTCAGTTTTAAGGAGTATTCTTTTAGTCAAAAGTAATTTGTATTTAGAAAAGTGAAGAAGTAAAGTAAGAAAAGAAGATAGAAGTTCAGTTTTAAGGAGTATTCTTTTAGTCAAAAGTAATATGTATTTAGAAAAGTGAAGAAGTAAAGTAAGAAAAGAAGATAGAAGTTCAGTTTTAAGAAGTATGCTTTGTGAATTATTAAGTATTTAGAAAAGTGAAGAAGTAAAGTAAGAAAAGAAGAAAGAAGTACAGTTTTAAGAAGTATGCTTTGTGAATTATTAAGTATTTAGAAAAGTGAAGAAGTAAAGTAAGAAAAGAAGATAGAAGTTCAGTTTTAAGAAGTATGCTTTGTGAATTATTAAGTATTTAGAAAAGTGAAGAAGTAAAGTAAGAAAAGAAGATAGAAGTTCAGTTTTAAGGAGTATTCTTTTAGTCAAAAGTAATTTGTATTTAGAAAAGTGAAGAAGTAAAGTAAGAAAAGAAGATAGAAGTTCAGTTTTAAGAAGTATGCTTTGTGAATTATTAAGTATTTAGAAAAGTGAAGAAGTAAAGTAAGAAAAGAAGATAGAGTTTCAGTTTTAAAGAGTATGCCTTGAGAAGTAATAAGTATTTAGAAAAGTGAAGAAGTAAAGTAAGAAAAGAAGATAGAGTTTCAGTTTAAAGGAGTATGCTTTGAGAAGTAATAAGTATTTAGAAAAGTGAAGAAGTAAAGTAAGAAAAGAAGATAGAATTTCAGTTTTAAGGAGTATGCTTTGTGAATTATTAAGTATTTAGAGAAGTGAAGAAGTAAAGTAAGAAAAGAAGATAGAATTTCAGTTTTAAGGAGTATGCTTTGTGAATTATTAAGTATTTAGAAAAGTGAAGAAGTAAAGTAAGAAAAGAAGATAGAAGTACAGTTTTAAGAAGTATGCTTTGTGAATTATAAAGTATTTAGAAAAGTGAAGAAGTAAAGTAAGAAAAGAAGATAGAAGTTCAGTTTTAAGGAGTATTCTTTTAGTCAAAAGTAATTTGTATTTAGAAAAGTTAAGAAGTAAAGTAAGAAAAGAAGATAGAAGTTCAGTTTTAAGGAGTATTCTTTTAGTCAAAAGTAATATGTATTTAGAAAAGTGAAGAAGTAAAGTAAGAAAAGAAGATAGAAGTTCAGTTTTAAGGAGTATGCTTTGAGAAGTAATAAGTATTTAGAAAAGTGAAGAAGTAAAGTAAGAAAAGAAGATAGAGTTTCAGTTTAAAGGAGTATGCTTTGAGAAGTAATAAGTATTTAGAAAAGTGAAGAAGTAAAGTAAGAAAAGAAGGTAGAGTTTCAATTTTAAGGAGTATGCTTTGAGAAGTAATAAGTATTTGAAAAGTGAAGAAGTAAAGTAAGAAAAGAAGATAGAGTTTCAGTTTTAAGGAGTATGCTTTGAGAAGTAATAAGTATTTAGAAAAGTGAAGAAGTAAAGTAAGAAAAGAAGATAGAAGTTCAGTTTTAAGGAGTATTCTTTTAGTCAAAAGTAATATGTATTTAGAAAAGTGAAGAAGTAAAGTAAGAAAAGAAGATAGAAGTTCAGTTTTAAGGAGTATGCTTTGAGAAGTAATAAGTATTTAGAAAAGTGAAGAAGTAAAGTAAGAAAAGAAGATAGAGTTTCAGTTTTAAGGAGTATTCTTTTAGTCAAAAGTAATATGTATTTATAAAAGTGAAGAAGTAAAGTAAGAAAAGAAGATAGAAGTTCAGTTTTAAGAAGTATGCTTTGAGAAGTAATAAGTATTTAGAAAAGTTAAGAAGTAAAGTAAGAAAAGAAGATAGAAGTTCAGTTTTAAGGAGTATTCTTTTAGTCAAAAGTAATGTGTATTTAGAAAAGTGAAGAAGTAAAGTAAGAAAAGAAGATAGAAGTTCAGTTTTAAGAAGTATGCTTTGAGAAGTAATAAGTATTTAGAAAAGTGAAGAAGTAAAGTAAGAAAAGAAGATAGAAGTACAGTTTTAAGAAGTATGCTTTGAGAAGTAATATGTATTTAGAAAAGTGAAGAAGTAAAGTAAGAAAAGAAGATAGAAGTTCAGTTTTAAGAAGTATGCTTTGAGAAGTAATAAGTATTTAGAAAAGTTAAGAAGTAAAGTAAGAAAAGAAGATAGAAGTTCAGTTTTAAGAAGTATGCTTTGAGAAGTAATAAGTATTTAGAAAAGTTAAGAAGTAAAGTAAGAAAAGAAGATAGAAGTTCAGTTTTAAGAAGTATGCTTTGAGAAGTAATAAGTATTTAGAAAAGTGAAGAAGTAAAGTAAGAAAAGAAGGTAGAGTTTCAATTTTAAGAAGTATGCTTTGTGAATTATTAAGTGATTAGAAAAGTGAAGAAGTAAAGTAAGAAAAGAAGATAGAAGTAAAGTTTTAAGGAGTATTCTTTTAGTCAAAAGTAATTTGTATTTAGAAAAGTGAAGAAGTAAAGTAAGAAAAGAAGATAGAAGTTCAGTTTTAAGAAGTATGCTTTGAGAAGTAATAAGTATTTAGAAAAGTGAAGAAGTAAAGTAAGAAAAGAAGATAGAATTTCAGTTTTAAAGAGTATGCTTTGAGAAGTATTAAGTATTTAGAAAAGTGAAGAAGTAAAGTAAGAAAAGAAGATAGAGTTTCAGTTTTAAGGAGTATGCTTTGAGAAGTAATAAGTATTTAGAAAAGTGAAGAAGTAAAGTAAGAAAAGAAGATAGAAGTTCAGTTTTAAGGAGTATTCTTTTAGTCAAAAGTAATATGTATTTAGAAAAGTGAAGAAGTAAAGTAAGAAAAGAAGATAGAAGTTCAGTTTTAAGGAGTATGCTTTGAGAAGTAATAAGTATTTAGAAAAGTGAAGAAGTAAAGTAAGAAAAGAAGATAGAGTTTCAGTTTTAAGGAGTATTCTTTTAGTCAAAAGTAATATGTATTTATAAAAGTGAAGAAGTAAAGTAAGAAAAGAAGATAGAAGTTCAGTTTTAAGAAGTATGCTTTGAGAAGTAATAAGTATTTAGAAAAGTTAAGAAGTAAAGTAAGAAAAGAAGATAGAAGTTCAGTTTTAAGGAGTATTCTTTTAGTCAAAAGTAATGTGTATTTAGAAAAGTGAAGAAGTAAAGTAAGAAAAGAAGATAGAAGTTCAGTTTTAAGAAGTATGCTTTGAGAAGTAATAAGTATTTAGAAAAGTGAAGAAGTAAAGTAAGAAAAGAAGATAGAAGTACAGTTTTAAGAAGTATGCTTTGAGAAGTAATATGTATTTAGAAAAGTGAAGAAGTAAAGTAAGAAAAGAAGATAGAAGTTCAGTTTTAAGAAGTATGCTTTGAGAAGTAATAAGTATTTAGAAAAGTTAAGAAGTAAAGTAAGAAAAGAAGATAGAAGTTCAGTTTTAAGAAGTATGCTTTGAGAAGTAATATGTATTTAGAAAAGTGAAGAAGTAAAGTAAGAAAAGAAGATAGAAGTTCAGTTTTAAGGAGTATTCTTTTAGTCAAAAGTAATATGTATTTAGAAAAGTGAAGAAGTAAAGTAAGAAAAGAAGATAGAAGTTCAGTTTTAAGAAGTATGCTTTGTGAATTATTAAGTATTTAGAAAAGTGAAGAAGTAAAGTAAGAAAAGAAGAAAGAAGTACAGTTTTAAGAAGTATGCTTTGTGAAGTAATAAGTATTTAGAAAAGTGAAGAAGTAAAGTAAGAAAAGAAGATAGAAGTACAGTTTTAAGGAGTATTCTTTGAGAAGTAATAAGTATTTAGAAAAGTGAAGAAGTAAAGTAAGAAAAGAAGATAGAAGTTCAGTTTTAAGAAGTATGCTTTGAGAAGTAATAAGTATTTAGAAAAGTGAAGAAGTAAAGTAAGAAAAGAAGGTAGAGTTTCAGTTTTAAGAAGTATGCTTTGAGAAGTAATAAGTATTTGAAAAGTGAAAAAGTAAAGTAAGAAAAGAAGATAGAGTTTCAGTTTTAAGGAGTATTCTTTTAGTCAAAAGTAATATGTATTTAGAAAAGTGAAGAAGTAAATTAAGAAAAGAAGATAGAAGTTCAGTTTTAAGGAGTATTCTTTTAGTCAAAAGTAATTTGTATTTAGAAAAGTGAAGAAGTAAAGTAAGAAAAGAAGATAGAAGTTCAGTTTTAAGGAGTATTCTTTTAGTCAAAAGTAATATGTATTTAGAAAAGTGAAGAAGTAAAGTAAGAAAAGAAGATAGAAGTTCAGTTTTAAGAAGTATGCTTTGTGAATTATTAAGTATTTAGAAAAGTGAAGAAGTAAAGTAAGAAAAGAAGAAAGAAGTACAGTTTTAAGAAGTATGCTTTGTGAATTATTAAGTATTTAGAAAAGTGAAGAAGTAAAGTAAGAAAAGAAGATAGAAGTTCAGTTTTAAGAAGTATGCTTTGTGAATTATTAAGTATTTAGAAAAGTGAAGAAGTAAAGTAAGAAAAGAAGATAGAAGTTCAGTTTTAAGGAGTATTCTTTTAGTCAAAAGTAATTTGTATTTAGAAAAGTGAAGAAGTAAAGTAAGAAAAGAAGATAGAAGTTCAGTTTTAAGAAGTATGCTTTGTGAATTATTAAGTATTTAGAAAAGTGAAGAAGTAAAGTAAGAAAAGAAGATAGAGTTTCAGTTTTAAAGAGTATGCCTTGAGAAGTAATAAGTATTTAGAAAAGTGAAGAAGTAAAGTAAGAAAAGAAGATAGAGTTTCAGTTTAAAGGAGTATGCTTTGAGAAGTAATAAGTATTTAGAAAAGTGAAGAAGTAAAGTAAGAAAAGAAGATAGAATTTCAGTTTTAAGGAGTATGCTTTGTGAATTATTAAGTATTTAGAGAAGTGAAGAAGTAAAGTAAGAAAAGAAGATAGAATTTCAGTTTTAAGGAGTATGCTTTGTGAATTATTAAGTATTTAGAAAAGTGAAGAAGTAAAGTAAGAAAAGAAGATAGAAGTACAGTTTTAAGAAGTATGCTTTGTGAATTATAAAGTATTTAGAAAAGTGAAGAAGTAAAGTAAGAAAAGAAGATAGAAGTTCAGTTTTAAGGAGTATTCTTTTAGTCAAAAGTAATTTGTATTTAGAAAAGTGAAGAAGTAAAGTAAGAAAAGAAGATAGAAGTTCAGTTTTAAGAAATATGCTTTGTGAATTATTAAGTATTTAGAAAAGTGAAGAAGTAAAGTAAGAAAAGAAGATAGAAGTTCAGTTTTAAGAAGTATGCTTTGAGAAGTAATATGTATTTAGAAAAGTTAAGAAGTAAAGTAAGAAAAGAAGAAAGAAGTACAGTTTTAAGGAGTATTCTTTGAGAAGTAATAAGTATTTTGAAAAGTGAAGAAGTAAAGTAAGAAAAGAAGATAGAAGTTCAGTTTTAAGAAGTATGCTTTGAGAAGTAATATGTATTTAGAAAAGTGAAGAAGTAAAGTAAGAAGATAGAATTTAAGTTTTAAGGAGTATGCTTTGAGAAGTAATAAGTATTTAGAAAAGTGAAGAAGTAAAGTAAGAAAAGAAGATAGAGTTTCAGTTTAAAGGAGTATGCTTTGAGAAGTAATAAGTATTTAGAAAAGTGAAGAAGTAAAGTAAGAAAAGAAGGTAGAGTTTCAATTTTAAGGAGTATGCTTTGAGAAGTAATAAGTATTTGAAAAGTGAAAAAGTAAAGTAAGAAAAGAAGATAGAATTTCAGTTTAAAGTAGTATGCTTTGAGAAGTAATAAGTATTTAGAAAAGTGAAGAAGTAAAGTAAGAAAAGAAGATAGAAGTTCAGTTTTAAGGAGTATTCTTTTAGTCAAAAGTAATATGTATTTAGAAAAGTGAAGAAGTAAAGTAAGAAAAGAAGATAGAAGTTCAGTTTTTAGAAGTATGCTTTGAGAAGTAATAAGTATTTAGAAAAGTTAAGAAGTAAAGTAAGAAAAGAAGATAGAAGTTCAGTTTTAAGAAGTATGCTTTGAGAAGTAATATGTATTTAGAAAAGTGAAGAAGTAAAGTAAGAAAAGAAGATAGAAGTTCAGTTTTAAGGAGTATTCTTTTAGTCAAAAGTAATATGTATTTAGAAAAGTGAAGAAGTAAAGTAAGAAAAGAAGATAGAAGTTCAGTTTTAAGAAGTATGCTTTGTGAATTATTAAGTATTTAGAAAAGTGAAGAAGTAAAGTAAGAAAAGAAGATAGAAGTACAATTTTAAGAAGTATGCTTTGTGAATTATTAAGTATTTAGAAAAGTGAAGAAGTAAAGTAAGAAAAGAAGATAGAAGTTCAGTTTTAAGGAGTATGTTTTGAGAAGTATTAAGTATTTAGAAAAGTGAAGAAGTAAAGTAAGAAAAGAAGATAGAAGTTCAGTTTTAAGAAGTATGCTTTGTGAATTATTAAGTATTTAGAAAAGTGAAGAAGTAAAGTAAGAAAAGAAGATAGAATTTCAGTTTTAAGAAGTATGCTTTGAGAAGTATTAAGTATTTAGAAAAGTAAAGAAGTAAAGTAAGAAAAGAAGATAGAAGTTCAGTTTTAAGGAGTATTCTTTTAGTCAAAAGTAATATGTATTTAGAAAAGTGAAGAAGTAAAGTAAGAAAAGAAGATAGAAGTTCAGTTTTAAGAAGTATGCTTTGTGAATTATTAAGTATTTAGAAAAGTGAAGAAGTAAAGTAAGAAAAGAAGATAGAATTTCAGTTTTAAGGAGTATGCTTTGAGAAGTAATAAGTATTTAGAAAAGTGAAGAAGTAAAGTAAGAAAAGAAGAAAGAAGTACAGTTTTAAGAAGTATGCTTTGTGAATTATTAAGTATTTAGAAAAGTGAAGAAGTAAAGTAAGAAAAGAAGATAGAAGTAAAGTTTTAAGGAGTATTCTTTTAGTCAAAAGTAATATGTATTTAGAAAAGTGAAGAAGTAAAGTAAGAAAAGAAGATAGAAGTTCAGTTTTAAGAAGTATGCTTTGTGAATTATTAAGTATTTAGAAAAGTGAAGAAGTAAAGTAAGAAAAGAAGAAAGAAGTACAGTTTTAAGAAGTATGCTTTGAGAAGAAATAAGTATTTAGAAAAGTGAAGAAGTAAAGTAAGAAAAGAAGATAGAATTTCAGTTTTAAGGAGTATGCTTTGAGAAGTAATAAGTATTTTGAAAAGTGAAGAAGTAAAGTAAGAAAAGAAGATAGAAGTTCAGTTTTAAGAAGTATGCTTTGAGAAGTAATATGTATTTAGAAAAGTGAAGAAGTAAAGTAAGAAGATAGAAATTCAGTTTTTAGTATGCTTTGAGAAGTAATAAGTATTTTGAAAAGTGAAGAAGTAAAGTAAGAAAAGAAGATAGAGTTTCAGTTTAAAGGAGTATGCTTTGAGAAGTAATAAGTATTTAGAAAAGTGAAGAAGTAAAGTAAGAAAAGAAGGTAGAGTTTCAATTTTAAGGAGTATGCTTTGAGAAGTAATAAGTATTTGAAAAGTGAAAAAGTAAAGTAAGAAAAGAAGATAGAATTTCAGTTTAAAGTAGTATGCTTTGAGAAGTAATAAGTATTTAGAAAAGTGAAGAAGTAAAGTAAGAAAAGAAGATAGAGTTTCAGTTTTAAGGAGTATGCCTTGAGAAGTAATAAGTATTTAGAAAAGTGAAGAAGTAAAGTAAGAAAAGAAGATAGAAGTTCAGTTTTAAGAAGTATGCTTTGAGAAGTAATAAGTATTTAGAAAAGTTAAGAAGTAAAGTAAGAAAAGAAGATAGAAATTCAGTTTTTAGTATGCTTTGAGAAGTAATATGTATTTAGAAAAGTGAAGAAGTAAAGTAAGAAAAGAAGATAGAAGTTCAGTTTTAAGGAGTATTCTTTTAGTCAAAAGTAATATGTATTTAGAAAAGTGAAGAAGTAAAGTAAGAAAAGAAGATAGAAGTTCAGTTTTAAGGAGTATCTTTGTGAATTATTAAGTATTTAGAAAAGTGTAAGAAGTAAAGTAAGAAAAGAAGAAAGAAGTACAGTTTTAAGAAGTATGCTTTGATAAGTAATAAGTATTTAGAAAAGTGAAGAAGTAAAGTAAGAAGATAGAATTTCAGTTTTAAGTAGTATGTTTTGTGAATTATTAAGTATTTAGAAAAGTGAAGAAGTAAAGTAAGAAAAGAAGAAAGAAGTACAGTTTTAAGAAGTATGCTTTGAGAAGTAATAAGTATTTAGAAAAGTGAAGAAGTAAAGTAAGAAAAGAAGATAGAATTTCAGTTTTAAGAAGTATGCTTTGAGAAGTATTAAGTATTTAGAAAAGTAAAGAAGTAAAGTAAGAAAAGAAGAAAGAAGTACAGTTTTAAGAAGTATGCTTTGAGAAGTAATAAGTATTTAGAAAAGTGAAGAAGTAAAGTAAGAAAAGAAGAAGTACAGTTTTAAGAAGTATGCTTTGTGAATTATTAAGTATTTAGAAAAGTGAAGAAGTAAAGTAAGAAAAGAAGATAGAATTTCAGTTTAAAGTAGTATGCTTTGAGAAGTAATAAGTATTTAGAAAAGTGAAGAAGTAAAGTAAGAAAAGAAGAAAGAAGTACAGTTTTAAGAAGTATGCTTTGTGAATTATTAAGTATTTAGAAAAGTGAAGAAGTAAAGTAAGAAAAGAAGATAGAAGTAAAGTTTTAAGGAGTATTCTTTTAGTCAAAAGTAATTTGTATTTAGAAAAGTGAAGAAGTAAAGTAAGAAAAGAAGATAGAAGTTCAGTTTTAAGAAGTATGCTTTGAGAAGTAATAAGTATTTAGAAAAGTTAAGAAGTAAAGTAAGAAAAGAAGATAGAAGTTCAGTTTTAAGGAGTATTCTTTTAGTCAAAAGTAATGTGTATTTAGAAAAGTGAAGAAGTAAAGTAAGAAAAGAAGATAGAAGTACAGTTTTAAGAAGTATGCTTTGTGAAGTAATAAGTATTTAGAAAAGTGAAGAAGTAAAGTAAGAAAAGAAGATAGAAGTACAGTTTTAAGAAGTATGCTTTGTGAATTATTAAGTATTTAGAAAAGTGAAGAAGTAAAGTAAGAAAAGAAGATAGAGTTTCAGTTTTAAAGAGTATGCTTTGAGAAATAATATGTATTTAGAAAAGTGAAGAAGTAAAGTAAGAAAAGAAGATAGAATTTCAGTTTTAAGTAGTATGCTTTGAGAAGTATTAAGTATTTATAAATGTGAAGAAGTAAAGTAAGAAAAGAAGATAGAAGTTCAGTTTAAAGGAGTATGCTTTGAGAAGTATTAAGTATTTAGAAAAGTGAAGAAGTAAAGTAAGAAAAGAAGATAGAAATTCAGTTTTTAGTATGCTTTGAGAAGTAATAAGTATTTTGAAAAGTGAAAAAGTAAAGTAAGAAAAGAAGATAGAGTTTCAGTTTAAAGGAGTATGCTTTGAGAAGTAATAAGTATTTAGAAAAGTGAAGAAGTAAAGTAAGAAAAGAAGGTAGAGTTTCAATTTTAAGGAGTATGCTTTGAGAAGTAATAAGTATTTGAAAAGTGAAAAAGTAAAGTAAGAAAAGAAGATAGAATTTCAGTTTAAAGTAGTATGCTTTGAGAAGTAATAAGTATTTAGAAAAGTGAAGAAGTAAAGTAAGAAAAGAAGATAGAGTTTCAGTTTTAAGGAGTATGCCTTGAGAAGTAATAAGTATTTAGAAAAGTGAAGAAGTAAAGTAAGAAAAGAAGATAGAAGTTCAGTTTTAAGAAGTATGCTTTGAGAAGTAATAAGTATTTAGAAAAGTTAAGAAGTAAAGTAAGAAAAGAAGATAGAAATTCAGTTTTTAGTATGCTTTGAGAAGTAATATGTATTTAGAAAAGTGAAGAAGTAAAGTAAGAAAAGAAGATAGAAGTTCAGTTTTAAGGAGTATTCTTTTAGTCAAAAGTAATATGTATTTAGAAAAGTGAAGAAGTAAAGTAAGAAAAGAAGATAGAAGTTCAGTTTTAAGGAGTATCTTTGTGAATTATTAAGTATTTAGAAAAGTGTAAGAAGTAAAGTAAGAAAAGAAGAAAGAAGTACAGTTTTAAGAAGTATGCTTTGATAAGTAATAAGTATTTAGAAAAGTGAAGAAGTAAAGTAAGAAGATAGAATTTCAGTTTTAAGTAGTATGTTTTGTGAATTATTAAGTATTTAGAAAAGTGAAGAAGTAAAGTAAGAAAAGAAGAAAGAAGTACAGTTTTAAGAAGTATGCTTTGAGAAGTAATAAGTATTTAGAAAAGTGAAGAAGTAAAGTAAGAAAAGAAGATAGAATTTCAGTTTTAAGAAGTATGCTTTGAGAAGTATTAAGTATTTAGAAAAGTAAAGAAGTAAAGTAAGAAAAGAAGAAAGAAGTACAGTTTTAAGAAGTATGCTTTGAGAAGTAATAAGTATTTAGAAAAGTGAAGAAGTAAAGTAAGAAAAGAAGAAGTACAGTTTTAAGAAGTATGCTTTGTGAATTATTAAGTATTTAGAAAAGTGAAGAAGTAAAGTAAGAAAAGAAGATAGAATTTCAGTTTAAAGTAGTATGCTTTGAGAAGTAATAAGTATTTAGAAAAGTGAAGAAGTAAAGTAAGAAAAGAAGAAAGAAGTACAGTTTTAAGAAGTATGCTTTGTGAATTATTAAGTATTTAGAAAAGTGAAGAAGTAAAGTAAGAAAAGAAGATAGAAGTAAAGTTTTAAGGAGTATTCTTTTAGTCAAAAGTAATTTGTATTTAGAAAAGTGAAGAAGTAAAGTAAGAAAAGAAGATAGAAGTTCAGTTTTAAGAAGTATGCTTTGAGAAGTAATAAGTATTTAGAAAAGTTAAGAAGTAAAGTAAGAAAAGAAGATAGAAGTTCAGTTTTAAGGAGTATTCTTTTAGTCAAAAGTAATGTGTATTTAGAAAAGTGAAGAAGTAAAGTAAGAAAAGAAGATAGAAGTACAGTTTTAAGAAGTATGCTTTGTGAAGTAATAAGTATTTAGAAAAGTGAAGAAGTAAAGTAAGAAAAGAAGATAGAAGTACAGTTTTAAGAAGTATGCTTTGTGAATTATTAAGTATTTAGAAAAGTGAAGAAGTAAAGTAAGAAAAGAAGATAGAGTTTCAGTTTTAAAGAGTATGCTTTGAGAAATAATATGTATTTAGAAAAGTGAAGAAGTAAAGTAAGAAAAGAAGATAGAATTTCAGTTTTAAGTAGTATGCTTTGAGAAGTATTAAGTATTTATAAATGTGAAGAAGTAAAGTAAGAAAAGAAGATAGAAGTTCAGTTTAAAGGAGTATGCTTTGAGAAGTATTAAGTATTTAGAAAAGTGAAGAAGTAAAGTAAGAAAAGAAGATAGAAATTCAGTTTTTAGTATGCTTTGAGAAGTAATAAGTATTTTGAAAAGTGAAAAAGTAAAGTAAGAAAAGAAGATAGAGTTTCAGTTTAAAGGAGTATGCTTTGAGAAGTAATAAGTATTTAGAAAAGTGAAGAAGTAAAGTAAGAAAAGAAGGTAGAATTTCAGTTTTAAAGAGTATGCTATCTGATAAAAGAAGTATTTAGAAAAGTGAAGAAGTAAAGTAAGAAAAGAAGATAGAATTTCAGTTTTAAGAAGTATGCTTTGAGAAGTAATAAGTATTTAGAAAAGTTAAGAAGTAAAGTAAGAAAAGAAGATAGAAGTTCAGTTTTAAGGAGTATTCTTTGTGAATTATTAAGTATTTAGAAAAGTGAAGAAGTAAAGTAAGAAAAGAAGATAGAAGTTCAGTTTTAAGGAGTATGCTTTGAGAAGTAATAAGTATTTAGAAAAGTTAAGAAGTAAAGTAAGAAAAGAAGATAGAATTTCAGTTTTAAAGAGTATGCTTTGAGAAGTAATTTGTATTTAGAAAAGTGAAGAAGTAAAGTAAGAAAAGAAGATAGAAGTTCAGTTTTAAGGAGTATTCTTTGAGAAGTAATAAGTATTTAGAAAAGTTAAGAAGTAAAGTAAGAAAAGAAGATAGAAGTTCAGTTTTAAGAAGTATGCTTTGAGAAGTAATATGTATTTAGAAAAGTGAAGAAGTAAAGTAAGAAAAGAAGATAGAAGTAAAGTTTTAAGAAGTATTCTTTTAGTCAAAAGTAATATGTATTTAGAAAAGTGAAGAAGTAAAGTAAGAAAAGAAGATAGAATTTCAGTTTTAAGAAGTATGCTTTGTGAATTATTAAGTATTTAGAAAAGTGAAGAAGTAAAGTAAGAAAAGAAGAAAGAAGTACAGTTTTAAGAAGTATGCTTTGTGAAGTAATAAGTATTTAGAAAAGTGAAGAAGTAAAGTAAGAAAAGAAGATAGAATTTCAGTTTTAAGTAGTATGCTTTGAGAAGTAATAAGTATTTAGAAAAGTGAAGAAGTAAAGTAAGAAAAGAAGATAGAAGTTCAGTTTTAAGAAGTATGCTTTGTGAATTATTAAGTATTTAGAAAAGTGAAGAAGTAAAGTAAGAAAAGAAGATAGAATTTCAGTTTAAAGTAGTATGCTTTGAGAAGTAATAAGTATTTAGAAAAGTAAAGAAGTAAAGTAAGAAAAGAAGATAGAATTTCAGTTTTAAGGAGTATGCTTTGTGAATTATTAAGTATTTAGAAAAGTGAAGAAGTAAAGTAAGAAGATAGAATTTAAGTTTTAAGGAGTATGCTTTGATAAGTAATAAGTATTTAGAAAAGTGAAGAAGTAAAGTAAGAAAAGAAGATAGAATTTCAGTTTAAAGTAGTATGCTTTGAGAAGTAATAAGTATTTAGAAAAGTGAAGAAGTAAAGTAAGAAAAGAAGAAAGAAGTACAGTTTTAAGAAGTATGCTTTGTGAATTATTAAGTATTTAGAAAAGTGAAGAAGTAAAGTAAGAAAAGAAGATAGAAGTAAAGTTTTAAGGAGTATTCTTTTAGTCAAAAGTAATTTGTATTTAGAAAAGTGAAGAAGTAAAGTAAGAAAAGAAGATAGAAGTTCAGTTTTAAGAAGTATGCTTTGAGAAGTAATAAGTATTTAGAAAAGTTAAGAAGTAAAGTAAGAAAAGAAGATAGAAGTTCAGTTTTAAGGAGTATTCTTTTAGTCAAAAGTAATGTGTATTTAGAAAAGTGAAGAAGTAAAGTAAGAAAAGAAGATAGAATTTAAGTTTTAAGGAGTATGACTTGAGAAGTATTAAGTATTTAGAAAAGTGAAGAAGTAAAGTAAGAAAAGAAGATAGAAATTCAGTTTTTAGTATGCTTTGAGAAGTAATAAGTATTTTGAAAAGTGAAGAAGTAAAGTAAGAAAAGAAGATAGAATTTCAGTTTTAAGGAGTATGCTTTGAGAAGTAATAAGTATTTAGAAAAGTGAAGAAGTAAAGTAAGAAAAGAAGGTAGAATTTCAGTTTTAAAGAGTATGCTATCTGATAAAAGAAGTATTTAGAAAAGTGAAGAAGTAAAGTAAGAAAAGAAGATAGAATTTCAGTTTTAAGGAGTATGCTTTGTGAATTATTAAGTATTTAGGAGTGAAGAAGTAAAGTAAGAAAAGAAGATAGAAGTTCAGTTTTAAGGAGTATTCTTTTAGTCAAAAGTAATAATTATTTAGAAAAGTGAAGAAGTAAAGTAAGAAAAGAAGATAGAAGTTCAGTTTTAAGAAGTATGCTTTGTGAATTATTAAGTATTTAGAAAAGTGAAGAAGTAAAGTAAGAAAAGAAGAAAGAAGTACAGTTTTAAGAAGTATGCTTTGTGAAGTAATAAGTATTTAGAAAAGTGAAGAAGTAAAGTAAGAAAAGAAGATAGAAGTTCAGTTTTAAGAAGTATGCTTTGAGAAGTAATAAGTATTTAGAAAAGTTAAGAAGTAAAGTAAGAAAAGAAGATAGAAGTTCAGTTTAAGAAGTATTCTTTTAGTCAAAAGTAATATGTATAGAAAAGTGAAGAAGTAAAGTAAGAAAAGAAGATAGAAGTTCAGTTTTAAGAAGTATGCTTTGTGAATTATTAAGTATTTAGAAAAGTGAAGAAGTAAAGTAAGAAAAGAAGATAGAATTTCAGTTTTAAGGAGTATGCTTTGAGAAGTAATAAGTATTTAGAAAAGTGAAGAAGTAAAGTAAGAAAAGAAGAAAGAAGTACAGTTTTAAGAAGTATGCTTTGTGAATTATTAAGTATTTAGAAAAGTGAAGAAGTAAAGTAAGAAAAGAAGATAGAAGTAAAGTTTTAAGGAGTATTCTTTTAGTCAAAAGTAATATGTATTTAGAAAAGTGAAGAAGTAAAGTAAGAAAAGAAGATAGAAGTTCAGTTTTAAGAAGTATGCTTTGTGAATTATTAAGTATTTAGAAAAGTGAAGAAGTAAAGTAAGAAAAGAAGAAAGAAGTACAGTTTTAAGAAGTATGCTTTGAGAAGTAATAAGTATTTAGAAAAGTGAAGAAGTAAAGTAAGAAAAGAAGATAGAATTTCAGTTTTAAGGAGTATGCTTTGAGAAGTAATATGTATTTAGAAAAGTGAAGAAGTAAATTAAGAAAAGAAGATAGAAGTTCAGTTTTAAGAAGTATGCTTTGTGAATTATTAAGTATTTAGAAAAGTGAAGAAGTAAAGTAAGAAAAGAAGATAGAAGTTCAGTTTTAAGAAGTATGCTTTGTGAAGTAATAAGTATTTAGAAAAGTGAAGAAGTAAAGTAAGAAAAGAAGATAGAAGTAAAGTTTTAAGAAGTATGCTTTGTGAATTATTAAGTATTTAGAAAAGTGAAGAAGTAAAGTAAGAAAAGAAGATAGAATTTCAGTTTTAAGAAGTATGCTTTGAGAAGTAATAAGTATTTAGAAAAGTGAAGAATTAAAGTAAGAAAAGAAGATAGAAGTTCAGTTTTAAGAAGTATGCTTTGAGAAGTAATAAGTATTTAGAAAAGTGAAGAAGTAAAGTAAGAAAAGAAGATAGAATTTCAGTTTTAAGAAGTATTCTTTTAGTCAAAAGTAATATGTATTTAGAAAAGTGAAGAATTAAATTAAGAAAAGAAGATAGAAGTTCAGTTTTAAGAAGTATGCTTTGTGAATTATTAAGTATTTAGAAAAGTGAAGAAGTAAAGTAAGAAAAGAAGAAAGAAATACAGTTTTAAGAAGTATGCTTTGTGAAGTAATAAGTATTTAGAAAAGTGAAGAAGTAAAGTAAGAAAAGAAGATAGAAGTTCAGTTTTAAGAAGTATGCTTTGAGAAGTAATAAGTATTTAGAAAAGTTAAGAAGTAAAGTAAGAAAAGAAGATAGAAGTTCAGTTTTAAGAAGTATTCTTTTAGTCAAAAGTAATAAGTATTTAGAAAAGTGAAGAAGTAAAGTAAGAAAAGAAGATAGAGTTTCAGTTTTAAGGAGTATGCTTTGAGAAGTAATAAGTATTTAGAAAAGTGAAGAAGTAAAGTAAGAAGATAGAATTTAAGTTTTAAGGAGTATGCCTTGAGAAGTAATAAGTATTTTAAAAGTGAAGAAGTAAAGTAAGAAAAGAAGATAGAGTTTCAGTTTTAAGGAGTATGCTTTGAGAAGTAATAAGTATTTAGAAAAGTGAAGAAGTAAAGTAAGAAAAGAAGATAGAAGTAAAGTTTTAAGGAGTATTCTTTTAGTCAAAAGTAATTTGTATTTAGAAAAGTGAAGAAGTAAAGTAAGAAAAGAAGATAGAAGTTCAGTTTTAAGAAGTATGCTTTGAGAATTATTAAGTATTTAGAAAAGTGAAGAAGTAAAGTAAGAAAAGAAGATAGAATTTCAGTTTTAAGGAGTATGCTTTGTGTATTATTAAGTATTTAGAGAAGTGAAGAAGTAAAGTAAGAAAAGAAGATAGAAGATCAGTTTTAAGGAGTATTCTTTTAGTCAAAAGTAATTTGTATTTAGAAAAGTGAAGAAGTAAAGTAAGAAAAGAAGATAGAAGTTCAGTTTTAAGAAGTATGCTTTGTGAATTATTAAGTATTTAGAAAAGTGAAGAAGTAAAGTAAGAAAAGAAGATAGAAGTTCAGTTTTAAGAAGTATGCTTTGTGTATTATTAAGTATTTAGAGAAGTGAAGAAGTAAAGTAAGAAAAGAAGATAGAAGATCAGTTTTAAGGAGTATTCTTTTAGTCAAAAGTAATTTGTATTTAGAAAAGTGAAGAAGTAAAGTAAGAAAAGAAGATAGAAGTTCAGTTTTAAAGAGTATGCTTTGAGAAGTATTAAGTATTTAGAAAAGTGAAGAATTAAAGTAAGAAAAGAAGATAGAAGTTCAGTTTTAAGAAGTATGCTTTGAGAAGTAATATGTATTTAGAAAAGTGAAGAAGTAAAGTAAGAAAAGAAGATAGAAGTTCAGTTTTAAGAAGTATGCTTTGAGAAGTAATAAGTATTTAGAAAAGTTAAGAAGTAAAGTAAGAAAAGAAGATAGAAGTTCAGTTTTAAGAAGTATTCTTTTAGTCAAAAGTAATAAGTATTTAGAAAAGTGAAGAAGTAAAGTAAGAAAAGAAGATAGAGTTTCAGTTTTAAGGAGTATGCTTTGAGAAGTAATAAGTATTTAGAAAAGTGAAGAAGTAAAGTAAGAAGATAGAATTTAAGTTTTAAGGAGTATGCCTTGAGAAGTAATAAGTATTTTAAAAGTGAAGAAGTAAAGTAAGAAAAGAAGATAGAGTTTCAGTTTTAAGGAGTATGCTTTGAGAAGTAATAAGTATTTAGAAAAGTGAAGAAGTAAAGTAAGAAAAGAAGATAGAAGTAAAGTTTTAAGGAGTATTCTTTTAGTCAAAAGTAATTTGTATTTAGAAAAGTGAAGAAGTAAAGTAAGAAAAGAAGATAGAAGTTCAGTTTTAAGAAGTATGCTTTGAGAATTATTAAGTATTTAGAAAAGTGAAGAAGTAAAGTAAGAAAAGAAGATAGAATTTCAGTTTTAAGGAGTATGCTTTGTGTATTATTAAGTATTTAGAGAAGTGAAGAAGTAAAGTAAGAAAAGAAGATAGAAGATCAGTTTTAAGGAGTATTCTTTTAGTCAAAAGTAATTTGTATTTAGAAAAGTGAAGAAGTAAAGTAAGAAAAGAAGATAGAAGTTCAGTTTTAAAGAGTATGCTTTGAGAAGTATTAAGTATTTAGAAAAGTGAAGAATTAAAGTAAGAAAAGAAGATAGAAGTTCAGTTTTAAGAAGTATGCTTTGAGAAGTAATATGTATTTAGAAAAGTGAAGAAGTAAAGTAAGAAAAGAAGATAGAATTTCAGTTTTAAGGAGTATGCTTTGTGTATTATTAAGTATTTAGAGAAGTGAAGAAGTAAAGTAAGAAAAGAAGATAGAAGATCAGTTTTAAGGAGTATTCTTTTAGTCAAAAGTAATTTGTATTTAGAAAAGTGAAGAAGTAAAGTAAGAAAAGAAGATAGAAGTTCAGTTTTAAGAAGTATGCTTTGTGAATTATTAAGTATTTAGAAAAGTGAAGAAGTAAAGTAAGAAAAGAAGATAGAAGTTCAGTTTTAAGAAGTATGCTTCTTTAAGTAATAAGTATTTAGAAAAGTGAAGAAGTAAAGTAAGAAAAGAAGATAGAAGTTCAGTTTTAAGAAGTATGCTTTGTGAATTATTAAGTATTTAGAAAAGTGAAGAAGTAAAGTAAGAAAAGAAGATAGAAGTTCAGTTTTAAGAAGTATGCTTTGATGAAGTAATAAGTATTTAGAAAAGTGAAGAAGTAAATTAAGAAAAGAAGATAGAAGTTCAGTTTTAAGAAGTATGCTTTGAGAAGTAATAAGTATTTAGAAAAGTGAAGAAGTAAAGTAAGAAAAGAAGATAGAAGTTCAGTTTTAAGGAGTATTCTTTTAGTCAAAAGTAATATGTATTTAGAAAAGTGAAGAAGTAAAGTAAGAAAAGAAGATAGAAGTTCAGTTTTAAGAAGTATGCTTTGAGAAGTAATAAGTATTTAGAAAAGTGAAGAAGTAAAGTAAGAAAAGAAGATAGAAGTTCAGTTTTAAGAAGTATGCTTTGTGAAGTAATAAGTATTTAGAAAAGTGAAGAAGTAAAGTAAGAAAAGAAGATAGAAGTACAGTTTTAAGAAGTATGCTTTGTGAATTATTAAGTATTTAGAAAAGTGAAGAAGTAAAGTAAGAAAAGAAGATAGAAGTTCAGTTTTAAGAAGTATGCTTTGAGAAGTAATATGTATTTAGAAAAGTGAAGAAGTAAATTAAGAAAAGAAGATAGAATTTCAGTTTTAAGTAGTATGTTTTGAGAAGTATTAAGTATTTAGAAAAGTGAAGAAGTAAAGTAAGAAAAGAAGATAGAAGTTCAGTTTTAAGAAATATGCTTTGTGAATTATTAAGTATTTAGAAAAGTGAAGAAGTAAAGTAAGAAAAGAAGATAGAATTTCAGTTTTAAGAAGTATGCTTTGAGAAGTAATATGTATTTAGAAAAGTTAAGAAGTAAAGTAAGAAAAGAAGAAAGAAGTACAGTTTTAAGAAGTATGCTTTGAGAAGTAATATGTATTTAGAAAAGTGAAGAAGTAAATTAAGAAAAGAAGATAGAAGTTCAGTTTTAAGGAGTATTCTTTTAGTCAAAAGTAATATGTATTTAGAAAAGTGAAGAAGTAAAGTAAGAAAAGAAGAAAGAAGTACAGTTTTAAGAAGTATGCTTTGTGAAGTAATAAGTATTTAGAAAAGTGAAGAAGTAAAGTAAGAAAAGAAGATAGAAGTTCAGTTTTAAGAAGTATGCTTTGTGAATTATTAAGTATTTAGAAAAGTGAAGAAGTAAAGTAAGAAAAGAAGATAGAAGTACAGTTTTAAGAAGTATGCTTTGAGAAGTAATATGTATTTAGAAAAGTGAAGAAGTAAATTAAGAAAAGAAGATAGAAGTACAGTTTTAAGGAGTATTCTTTTAGTCAAAAGTAATAAGTATTTAGAAAAGTGAAGAAGTAAAGTAAGAAAAGAAGATAGAAGTTCAGTTTTAAGAAGTATGCTTTGTGAATTATTAAGTATTTAGAAAAGTGAAGAAGTAAAGTAAGAAAAGAAGATAGAATTTCAGTTTTAAGAAGTATGCTTTGAGAAGTAATAAGTATTTAGAAAAGTTAAGAAGTAAAGTAAGAAAAGAAGATAGAAGTTCAGTTTTAAGAAGTATGCTTTGAGAAGTAATAAGTATTTAGAAAAGTGAAGAAGTAAAGTAAGAAAAGAAGATAGAAGTTCAGTTTTAAGGAGTATCTTTGAGAAGTAATAAGTATTTAGAAAAGTTAAGAAGTAAAGTAAGAAAAGAAGATAGAAGTTCAGTTTTAAGAAGTATGCTTCTTTAAGTAATAAGTATTTAGAAAAGTGAAGAAGTAAAGTAAGAAAAGAAGAAAGAAGTACAGTTTTAAGAAGTATGCTTTGTGAATTATTAAGTATTTAGAAAAGTGAAGAAGTAAAGTAAGAAAAGAAGATAGAAGTACAGTTTTAAGAAGTATGCTTTGAGAAGTAATATGTATTTAGAAAAGTGAAGAAGTAAATTAAGAAAAGAAGATAGAAGTTCAGTTTTAAGGAGTATTCTTTTAGTCAAAAGTAATATGTATTTAGAAAAGTGAAGAAGTAAAGTAAGAAAAGAAGAAAGAAGTACAGTTTTAAGAAGTATGCTTTGTGAAGTAATAAGTATTTAGAAAAGTGAAGAAGTAAAGTAAGAAAAGAAGATAGAATTTCAGTTTTAAGAAGTATGCTTTGAGAAGTAATAAGTATTTAGAAAAGTGAAGAAGTAAAGTAAGAAAAGAAGATAGAATTTCAGTTTTAAGAAGTATGCTTTGAGAAGTAATAAGTATTTAGAAAAGTTAAGAAGTAAAGTAAGAAAAGAAGATAGAAGTTCAGTTTTAAGAAGTATGCTTTGAGAAGTAATAAGTATTTAGAAAAGTGAAGAAGTAAATTAAGAAAAGAAGATAGAAGTTCAGTTTTAAGGAGTATTCTTTTAGTCAAAAGTAATATGTATTTAGAAAAGTGAAGAAGTAAAGTAAGAAAAGAAGAAAGAAGTACAGTTTTAAGAAGTATGCTTTGTGAAGTAATAAGTATTTAGAAAAGTGAAGAAGTAAAGTAAGAAAAGAAGATAGAAGTTCAGTTTTAAGGAGTATTCTTTTAGTCAAAAGTAATTTGTATTTAGAAAAGTGAAGAAGTAAAGTAAGAAAAGAAGATAGAAGTTCAGTTTTAAGGAGTATAGCTTTGAGAAGTAATATGTATTTAGAAAAGTGAAGAAGTAAAGTAAGAAAAGAAGATAGAAGTTCAGTTTTAAGGAGTATGCTTTGTGTATTATTAAGTATTTAGAGAAGTGAAGAAGTAAAGTAAGAAAAGAAGATAGAAGTTCAGTTTTAAGGAGTATTCTTTTAGTCAAAAGTAATTTGTATTTAGAAAAGTGAAGAAGTAAAGTAAGAAAAGAAGATAGAAGTTCAGTTTTAAGAAGTATGCTTTGTGAATTATTAAGTATTTAGAGAAGTGAAGAAGTAAAGTAAGAAAAGAAGATAGAATTTCAGTTTTAAGAAGTATTCTTTTAGTCAAAAGTAATAATTATTTAGAAAAGTGAAGAAGTAAAGTAAGAAAAGAAGAAAGAAGTACAGTTTTAAGAAGTATGCTTTGTGAAGTAATAAGTATTTAGAAAAGTTAAGAAGTAAAGTAAGAAAAGAAGATAGAAGTTCAGTTTTAAGAAGTATGCTTTGAGAAGTAATAAGTATTTAGAAAAGTGAAGAAGTAAAGTAAGAAAAGAAGATAGAAGTTCAGTTTTAAGGAGTATAGCTTTGATAAGTAATATGTATTTAGAAAAGTGAAGAAGTAAATTAAGAAAAGAAGATAGAAGTTCAGTTTTAAGGAGTATTCTTTTAGTCAAAAGTAATAAGTATTTAGAAAAGTGAAGAAGTAAAGTAAGAAAAGAAGATAGAATTTCAGTTTTAAGGAGTATGCTTTGTGTATTATTAAGTATTTAGAGAAGTGAAGAAGTAAAGTAAGAAAAGAAGATAGAAGATCAGTTTTAAGGAGTATTCTTTTAGTCAAAAGTAATTTGTATTTAGAAAAGTGAAGAAGTAAAGTAAGAAAAGAAGATAGAAGTTCAGTTTTAAAGAGTATGCTTTGAGAAGTATTAAGTATTTAGAAAAGTGAAGAATTAAAGTAAGAAAAGAAGATAGAAGTTCAGTTTTAAGAAGTATGCTTTGAGAAGTAATATGTATTTAGAAAAGTGAAGAAGTAAAGTAAGAAAAGAAGATAGAATTTCAGTTTTAAGGAGTATGCTTTGTGTATTATTAAGTATTTAGAGAAGTGAAGAAGTAAAGTAAGAAAAGAAGATAGAAGATCAGTTTTAAGGAGTATTCTTTTAGTCAAAAGTAATTTGTATTTAGAAAAGTGAAGAAGTAAAGTAAGAAAAGAAGATAGAAGTTCAGTTTTAAGAAGTATGCTTTGTGAATTATTAAGTATTTAGAAAAGTGAAGAAGTAAAGTAAGAAAAGAAGATAGAAGTTCAGTTTTAAGAAGTATGCTTCTTTAAGTAATAAGTATTTAGAAAAGTGAAGAAGTAAAGTAAGAAAAGAAGATAGAAGTTCAGTTTTAAGAAGTATGCTTTGTGAATTATTAAGTATTTAGAAAAGTGAAGAAGTAAAGTAAGAAAAGAAGATAGAAGTTCAGTTTTAAGAAGTATGCTTTGATGAAGTAATAAGTATTTAGAAAAGTGAAGAAGTAAATTAAGAAAAGAAGATAGAAGTTCAGTTTTAAGAAGTATGCTTTGAGAAGTAATAAGTATTTAGAAAAGTGAAGAAGTAAAGTAAGAAAAGAAGATAGAAGTTCAGTTTTAAGGAGTATTCTTTTAGTCAAAAGTAATATGTATTTAGAAAAGTGAAGAAGTAAAGTAAGAAAAGAAGATAGAAGTTCAGTTTTAAGAAGTATGCTTTGAGAAGTAATAAGTATTTAGAAAAGTGAAGAAGTAAAGTAAGAAAAGAAGATAGAAGTTCAGTTTTAAGAAGTATGCTTTGTGAAGTAATAAGTATTTAGAAAAGTGAAGAAGTAAAGTAAGAAAAGAAGATAGAAGTACAGTTTTAAGAAGTATGCTTTGTGAATTATTAAGTATTTAGAAAAGTGAAGAAGTAAAGTAAGAAAAGAAGATAGAAGTTCAGTTTTAAGAAGTATGCTTTGAGAAGTAATATGTATTTAGAAAAGTGAAGAAGTAAATTAAGAAAAGAAGATAGAATTTCAGTTTTAAGTAGTATGTTTTGAGAAGTATTAAGTATTTAGAAAAGTGAAGAAGTAAAGTAAGAAAAGAAGATAGAAGTTCAGTTTTAAGAAATATGCTTTGTGAATTATTAAGTATTTAGAAAAGTGAAGAAGTAAAGTAAGAAAAGAAGATAGAATTTCAGTTTTAAGAAGTATGCTTTGAGAAGTAATATGTATTTAGAAAAGTTAAGAAGTAAAGTAAGAAAAGAAGAAAGAAGTACAGTTTTAAGAAGTATGCTTTGAGAAGTAATATGTATTTAGAAAAGTGAAGAAGTAAATTAAGAAAAGAAGATAGAAGTTCAGTTTTAAGGAGTATTCTTTTAGTCAAAAGTAATATGTATTTAGAAAAGTGAAGAAGTAAAGTAAGAAAAGAAGAAAGAAGTACAGTTTTAAGAAGTATGCTTTGTGAAGTAATAAGTATTTAGAAAAGTGAAGAAGTAAAGTAAGAAAAGAAGATAGAAGTTCAGTTTTAAGAAGTATGCTTTGTGAATTATTAAGTATTTAGAAAAGTGAAGAAGTAAAGTAAGAAAAGAAGATAGAAGTACAGTTTTAAGAAGTATGCTTTGAGAAGTAATATGTATTTAGAAAAGTGAAGAAGTAAATTAAGAAAAGAAGATAGAAGTACAGTTTTAAGGAGTATTCTTTTAGTCAAAAGTAATAAGTATTTAGAAAAGTGAAGAAGTAAAGTAAGAAAAGAAGATAGAAGTTCAGTTTTAAGAAGTATGCTTTGTGAATTATTAAGTATTTAGAAAAGTGAAGAAGTAAAGTAAGAAAAGAAGATAGAATTTCAGTTTTAAGAAGTATGCTTTGAGAAGTAATAAGTATTTAGAAAAGTTAAGAAGTAAAGTAAGAAAAGAAGATAGAAGTTCAGTTTTAAGAAGTATGCTTTGAGAAGTAATAAGTATTTAGAAAAGTGAAGAAGTAAAGTAAGAAAAGAAGATAGAAGTTCAGTTTTAAGGAGTATCTTTGAGAAGTAATAAGTATTTAGAAAAGTTAAGAAGTAAAGTAAGAAAAGAAGATAGAAGTTCAGTTTTAAGAAGTATGCTTCTTTAAGTAATAAGTATTTAGAAAAGTGAAGAAGTAAAGTAAGAAAAGAAGAAAGAAGTACAGTTTTAAGAAGTATGCTTTGTGAATTATTAAGTATTTAGAAAAGTGAAGAAGTAAAGTAAGAAAAGAAGATAGAAGTACAGTTTTAAGAAGTATGCTTTGAGAAGTAATATGTATTTAGAAAAGTGAAGAAGTAAATTAAGAAAAGAAGATAGAAGTTCAGTTTTAAGGAGTATTCTTTTAGTCAAAAGTAATATGTATTTAGAAAAGTGAAGAAGTAAAGTAAGAAAAGAAGAAAGAAGTACAGTTTTAAGAAGTATGCTTTGTGAAGTAATAAGTATTTAGAAAAGTGAAGAAGTAAAGTAAGAAAAGAAGATAGAATTTCAGTTTTAAGAAGTATGCTTTGAGAAGTAATAAGTATTTAGAAAAGTGAAGAAGTAAAGTAAGAAAAGAAGATAGAATTTCAGTTTTAAGAAGTATGCTTTGAGAAGTAATAAGTATTTAGAAAAGTTAAGAAGTAAAGTAAGAAAAGAAGATAGAAGTTCAGTTTTAAGAAGTATGCTTTGAGAAGTAATAAGTATTTAGAAAAGTGAAGAAGTAAATTAAGAAAAGAAGATAGAAGTTCAGTTTTAAGGAGTATTCTTTTAGTCAAAAGTAATATGTATTTAGAAAAGTGAAGAAGTAAAGTAAGAAAAGAAGAAAGAAGTACAGTTTTAAGAAGTATGCTTTGTGAAGTAATAAGTATTTAGAAAAGTGAAGAAGTAAAGTAAGAAAAGAAGATAGAAGTTCAGTTTTAAGGAGTATTCTTTTAGTCAAAAGTAATTTGTATTTAGAAAAGTGAAGAAGTAAAGTAAGAAAAGAAGATAGAAGTTCAGTTTTAAGGAGTATAGCTTTGAGAAGTAATATGTATTTAGAAAAGTGAAGAAGTAAAGTAAGAAAAGAAGATAGAAGTTCAGTTTTAAGGAGTATGCTTTGTGTATTATTAAGTATTTAGAGAAGTGAAGAAGTAAAGTAAGAAAAGAAGATAGAAGTTCAGTTTTAAGGAGTATTCTTTTAGTCAAAAGTAATTTGTATTTAGAAAAGTGAAGAAGTAAAGTAAGAAAAGAAGATAGAAGTTCAGTTTTAAGAAGTATGCTTTGTGAATTATTAAGTATTTAGAGAAGTGAAGAAGTAAAGTAAGAAAAGAAGATAGAATTTCAGTTTTAAGAAGTATTCTTTTAGTCAAAAGTAATAATTATTTAGAAAAGTGAAGAAGTAAAGTAAGAAAAGAAGAAAGAAGTACAGTTTTAAGAAGTATGCTTTGAGAAGTAATATGTATTTAGAAAAGTTAAGAAGTAAAGTAAGAAAAGAAGATAGAAGTTCAGTTTTAAGAAGTATGCTTTGAGAAGTAATAAGTATTTAGAAAAGTGAAGAAGTAAAGTAAGAAAAGAAGATAGAAGTTCAGTTTTAAGGAGTATAGCTTTGATAAGTAATATGTATTTAGAAAAGTGAAGAAGTAAATTAAGAAAAGAAGATAGAAGTTCAGTTTTAAGGAGTATTCTTTTAGTCAAAAGTAATAAGTATTTAGAAAAGTGAAGAAGTAAAGTAAGAAAAGAAGATAGAAGTTCAGTTTTAAGAAGTATGCTTTGTGAATTATTAAGTATTTAGAAAAGTGAAGAAGTAAAGTAAGAAAAGAAGATAGAATTTCAGTTTTAAGAAGTATGCTTTGAGAAGTAATAAGTATTTAGAAAAGTTAAGAAGTAAAGTAAGAAAAGAAGATAGAAGTTCAGTTTTAAGAAGTATGCTTTGAGAAGTAATAAGTATTTAGAAAAGTGAAGAAGTAAATTAAGAAAAGAAGATAGAAGTTCAGTTTTAAGGAGTATTCTTTTAGTCAAAAGTAATATGTATTTAGAAAAGTGAAGAAGTAAAGTAAGAAAAGAAGAAAGAAGTACAGTTTTAAGAAGTATGCTTTGTGAAGTAATAAGTATTTAGAAAAGTGAAGAAGTAAAGTAAGAAAAGAAGATAGAAGTTCAGTTTTAAGGAGTATTCTTTTAGTCAAAAGTAATTTGTATTTAGAAAAGTGAAGAAGTAAAGTAAGAAAAGAAGATAGAAGTACAGTTTTAAGAAGTATGCTTTGAGAAGTAATATGTATTTAGAAAAGTGAAGAAGTAAATTAAGAAAAGAAGATAGAAGTTCAGTTTTAAGGAGTATTCTTTTAGTCAAAAGTAATAAGTATTTAGAAAAGTGAAGAAGTAAAGTAAGAAAAGAAGATAGAAGTTCAGTTTTAAGAAGTATGCTTTGTGAATTATTAAGTATTTAGAAAAGTGAAGAAGTAAAGTAAGAAAAGAAGATAGAAGTTCAGTTTTAAGGAGTATGCTTTGTGTATTATTAAGTATTTAGAGAAGTGAAGAAGTAAAGTAAGAAAAGAAGATAGAAGTTCAGTTTTAAGGAGTATTCTTTTAGTCAAAAGTAATTTGTATTTAGAAAAGTGAAGAAGTAAAGTAAGAAAAGAAGATAGAAGTTCAGTTTTAAGAAGTATGCTTTGTGAATTATTAAGTATTTAGAAAAGTGAAGAAGTAAAGTAAGAAAAGAAGATAGAAGTACAGTTTTAAGAAGTATGCTTTGAGAAGTAATATGTATTTAGAAAAGTGAAGAAGTAAATTAAGAAAAGAAGATAGAATTTCAGTTTTAAGTAGTATGTTTTGAGAAGTATTAAGTATTTAGAAAAGTGAAGAAGTAAAGTAAGAAAAGAAGATAGAAGTTCAGTTTTAAGAAATATGCTTTGTGAATTATTAAGTATTTAGAAAAGTGAAGAAGTAAAGTAAGAAAAGAAGATAGAAGTTCAGTTTTAAGAAGTATGCTTTGAGAAGTAATATGTATTTAGAAAAGTTAAGAAGTAAAGTAAGAAAAGAAGAAAGAAGTACAGTTTTAAGAAGTATGCTTTGAGAAGTAATATGTATTTAGAAAAGTGAAGAAGTAAATTAAGAAAAGAAGATAGAAGTTCAGTTTTAAGAAGTATGCTTTGTGAATTATTAAGTATTTAGAAAAGTGAAGAAGTAAAGTAAGAAAAGAAGATAGAAGTACAGTTTTAAGAAGTATGCTTTGTGAATTATTAAGTATTTAGAAAAGTGAAGAAGTAAAGTAAGAAAAGAAGATAGAATTTCAGTTTTAAGAAGTATGCTTTGAGAAGTGATAAGTATTTAGAAAAGTTAAGAAGTAAAGTAAGAAAAGAAGATAGAAGTTCAGTTTTAAGAAGTATGCTTTGAGAAGTAATAAGTATTTAGAAAAGTGAAGAAGTAAAGTAAGAAAAGAAGATAGAAGTTCGGTTTTAAGAAGTATGCTTTGAGAAGTGATAAGTATTTAGAAAAGTGAAGAAGTAAAGTAAGAAAAGAAGATAGAATTTCAGTTTTAAGAAGTATTCTTTTAGTCAAAAGTAATAATTATTTAGAAAAGTGAAGAAGTAAAGTAAGAAAAGAAGAAAGAAGTACAGTTTTAAGAAGTATGCTTTGTGAATTATTAAGTATTTAGAAAAGTGAAGAAGTAAAGTAAGAAAAGAAGATAGAAGTACAGTTTTAAGAAGTATGCTTTGAGAAGTAATATGTATTTAGAAAAGTGAAGAAGTAAATTAAGAAAAGAAGATAGAAGTTCAGTTTTAAGGAGTATTCTTTTAGTCAAAAGTAATATGTATTTAGAAAAGTGAAGAAGTAAAGTAAGAAAAGAAGAAAGAAGTACAGTTTTAAGAAGTATGCTTTGTGAATTATTAAGTATTTAGAAAAGTGAAGAAGTAAAGTAAGAAAAGAAGATAGAATTTCAGTTTTAAGAAGTATGCTTTGAGAAGTAATAAGTATTTAGAAAAGTGAAGAAGTAAAGTAAGAAAAGAAGATAGAAGTTCAGTTTTAAGAAGTATGCTTTGAGAAGTAATAAGTATTTAGAAAAGTGAAGAAGTAAAGTAAGAAAAGAAGAAAGAAGTACAGTTTTAAGAAGTATGCTTTGTGAAGTAATAAGTATTTAGAAAAGTGAAGAAGTAAAGTAAGAAAAGAAGATAGAAGTTCAGTTTTAAGAAGTATGCTTTGTGAATTATTAAGTATTTAGAAAAGTGAAGAAGTAAAGTAAGAAAAGAAGATAGAAGTACAGTTTTAAGAAGTATGCTTTGAGAAGTAATATGTATTTAGAAAAGTGAAGAAGTAAATTAAGAAAAGAAGATAGAAGTACAGTTTTAAGGAGTATTCTTTTAGTCAAAAGTAATAAGTATTTAGAAAAGTGAAGAAGTAAAGTAAGAAAAGAAGATAGAAGTTCAGTTTTAAGAAGTATGCTTTGTGAATTATTAAGTATTTAGAAAAGTGAAGAAGTAAAGTAAGAAAAGAAGATAGAATTTCAGTTTTAAGAAGTATGCTTTGAGAAGTAATAAGTATTTAGAAAAGTTAAGAAGTAAAGTAAGAAAAGAAGATAGAAGTTCAGTTTTAAGAAGTATGCTTTGAGAAGTAATAAGTATTTAGAAAAGTGAAGAAGTAAAGTAAGAAAAGAAGAAAGAAGTACAGTTTTAAGAAGTATGCTTTGTGAAGTAATAAGTATTTAGAAAAGTTAAGAAGTAAAGTAAGAAAAGAAGATAGAAGTTCAGTTTTAAGAAGTATGCTTCTTTAAGTAATAAGTATTTAGAAAAGTGAAGAAGTAAAGTAAGAAAAGAAGAAAGAAGTACAGTTTTAAGAAGTATGCTTTGTGAATTATTAAGTATTTAGAAAAGTGAAGAAGTAAAGTAAGAAAAGAAGATAGAAGTACAGTTTTAAGAAATATGCTTTGAGAAGTAATATGTATTTAGAAAAGTGAAGAAGTAAAGTAAGAAAAGAAGATAGAAGTTCAGTTTTAAGAAGTATGCTTTGAGAAGTAATATGTATTTAGAAAAGTTAAGAAGTAAAGTAAGAAAAGAAGAAAGAAGTACAGTTTTAAGAAGTATGCTTTGAGAAGTAATATGTATTTAGAAAAGTGAAGAAGTAAATTAAGAAAAGAAGATAGAAGTTCAGTTTTAAGAAGTATGCTTTGTGAATTATTAAGTATTTAGAAAAGTGAAGAAGTAAAGTAAGAAAAGAAGATAGAAGTTCAGTTTTAAGAAGTATGCTTTGAGAATTATTAAGTATTTAGAAAAGTGAAGAAGTAAATTAAGAAAAGAAGATAGAAGTACAGTTTTAAGGAGTATTCTTTTAGTCAAAAGTAATAAGTATTTAGAAAAGTGAAGAAGTAAAGTAAGAAAAGAAGATAGAAGTTCAGTTTTAAGAAGTATGCTTTGTGAATTATTAAGTATTTAGAAAAGTGAAGAAGTAAAGTAAGAAAAGAAGATAGAATTTAAGTTTTAAGAAGTATGCTTTGAGAAGTAATAAGTATTTAGAAAAGTTAAGAAGTAAAGTAAGAAAAGAAGATAGAAGTTCAGTTTTAAGAAGTATGCTTTGAGAAGTAATAAGTATTTAGAAAAGTGAAGAATTAAAGTAAGAAAAGAAGATAGAAGTTCAGTTTTAAGAAGTATGCTTTGAGAAGTAATATGTATTTAGAAAAGTGAAGAAGTAAATTAAGAAAAGAAGATAGAAGTTCAGTTTTAAGGAGTATTCTTTTAGTCAAAAGTAATATGTATTTAGAAAAGTGAAGAAGTAAAGTAAGAAAAGAAGAAAGAAGTTCAGTTTTAAGAAGTATGCTTTGAGAAGTAATAAGTATTTAGAAAAGTGAAGAAGTAAAGTAAGAAAAGAAGATAGAAGTTCAGTTTTAAGGAGTATTCTTTTAGTCAAAAGTAATATGTATTTAGAAAAGTGAAGAAGTAAATTAAGAAAAGAAGATAGAAGTTCAGTTTTAAGGAGTATTCTTTTAGTCAAAAGTAATATGTATTTAGAAAAGTGAAGAAGTAAAGTAAGAAAAGAAGATAGAAGTTCAGTTTTAAGAAGTATGCTTTGTGAATTATTAAGTATTTAGAAAAGTGAAGAAGTAAAGTAAGAAAAGAAGATAGAAGTACAGTTTTAAGAAGTATGCTTTGAGAAGTAATATGTATTTAGAAAAGTGAAGAAGTAAATTAAGAAAAGAAGATAGAAGTTCAGTTTTAAGGAGTATTCTTTTAGTCAAAAGTAATAAGTATTTAGAAAAGTGAAGAAGTAAAGTAAGAAAAGAAGATAGAAGTTCAGTTTTAAGAAGTATGCTTTGTGAATTATTAAGTATTTAGAAAAGTGAAGAAGTAAAGTAAGAAAAGAAGATAGAATTTCAGTTTTAAGAAGTATGCTTTGAGAAGTAATAAGTATTTAGAAAAGTTAAGAAGTAAAGTAAGAAAAGAAGATAGAAGTTCAGTTTTAAGAAGTATGCTTTGAGAAGTAATAAGTATTTAGAAAAGTGAAGAAGTAAATTAAGAAAAGAAGATAGAAGTTCAGTTTTAAGGAGTATTCTTTTAGTCAAAAGTAATATGTATTTAGAAAAGTGAAGAAGTAAAGTAAGAAAAGAAGAAAGAAGTACAGTTTTAAGAAGTATGCTTTGTGAAGTAATAAGTATTTAGAAAAGTGAAGAAGTAAAGTAAGAAAAGAAGATAGAAGTTCAGTTTTAAGAAGTATGCTTTGTGAATTATTAAGTATTTAGAAAAGTGAAGAAGTAAAGTAAGAAAAGAAGATAGAAGTACAGTTTTAAGAAGTATGCTTTGAGAAGTAATATGTATTTAGAAAAGTGAAGAAGTAAAGTAAGAAAAGAAGATAGAAGTTCAGTTTTAAGAAGTATGCTTCTTTAAGTAATAAGTATTTAGAAAAGTGAAGAATTAAAGTAAGAAAAGAAGATAGAAGTTCAGTTTTAAGAAGTATGCTTTGAGAAGTAATAAGTATTTAGAAAAGTGAAGAAGTAAAGTAAGAAAAGAAGATAGAATTTCAGTTTTAAGGAGTATTCTTTTAGTCAAAAGTAATATGTATTTAGAAAAGTGAAGAAGTAAATTAAGAAAAGAAGATAGAAGTTCAGTTTTAAGGAGTATTCTTTTAGTCAAAAGTAATATGTATTTAGAAAAGTGAAGAAGTAAAGTAAGAAAAGAAGATAGAAGTTCAGTTTTAAGAAGTATGCTTTGTGAATTATTAAGTATTTAGAAAAGTGAAGAAGTAAAGTAAGAAAAGAAGATAGAAGTTCAGTTTTAAGAAGTATGCTTTGAGAAGTGATAAGTATTTAGAAAAGTGAAGAAGTAAAGTAAGAAAAGAAGATAGAATTTCAGTTTTAAGAAGTATGCTTTGAGAAGTAATAAGTATTTAGAAAAGTGAAGAAGTAAAGTAAGAAAAGAAGATAGAATTTCAGTTTTAAGAAGTATGCTTTGAGAAGTAATAGGTATTTAGAAAAGTGAAGAAGTAAAGTAAGAAAAGAAGATAGAATTACAGTTTTAAGAAGTATTCTTTTAGTCAAAAGTAATTTGTATTTAGAAAAGTGAAGAAGTAAAGTAAGAAAAGAAGATAGAAGTTCAGTTTTAAGAAGTATGCTTTGAGAAGTAATAAGTATTTAGAAAAGTGAAGAAGTAAAGTAAGAAAAGAAGATAGAAGTTCAGTTTTAAGAAGTATGCTTCTTTAAGTAATAAGTATTTAGAAAAGTGAAGAAGTAAAGTAAGAAAAGAAGATAGAAGTTCAGTTTTAAGAAGTATGCTTTGTGAATTATTAAGTATTTAGAAAAGTGAAGAAGTAAAGTAAGAAAAGAAGATAGAAGTTCAGTTTTAAGAAGTATGCTTTGATGAAGTAATAAGTATTTAGAAAAGTGAAGAAGTAAAGTAAGAAAAGAAGATAGAAGTTCAGTTTTAAGAAGTATGCTTTGTGAATTATTAAGTATTTAGAAAAGTGAAGAAGTAAAGTAAGAAAAGAAGATAGAATTTCAGTTTTAAGGAGTATTCTTTTAGTCAAAAGTAATTTGTATTTAGAAAAGTGAAGAAGTAAAGTAAGAAAAGAAGATAGAGTTTCAGTTTTAAGAAGTATGCTTTGTGAATTATTAAGTATTTAGAAAAGTGAAGAAGTAAAGTAAGAAAAGAAGATAGAAGTTCAGTTTTAAGGAGTATCTTTGAGAAGTAATAAGTATTTAGAAAAGTTAAGAAGTAAAGTAAGAAAAGAAGATAGAAGTTCAGTTTTAAGAAGTATGCTTCTTTAAGTAATAAGTATTTAGAAAAGTGAAGAAGTAAAGTAAGAAAAGAAGATAGAAGTTCAGTTTTAAGAAGTATGCTTT